>VUQI01034902.1:35618-56970 GCA_015106735.1 Paratilapia polleni
GAGCGCCGCCCCCCCCCCCCCCCCCCCCCCCAAAAGAAAATCCCAAACTAGCTCATTGGTGAAAATTACAGCTCATTAGGCAATTGGGGGAAGATTTCTGGATGTCATCTGACTGCCAAAAGTCACCACCAGGAGGCATCGTACAGTTTGAGATCCCAAGGGACCTGAAAAAGAGCAGCACAGAGCTTTCAACTCAGATTTAATTGCAGTGGTGAAGGAGGCACTCAAGATATCAGACATTAGAGATTTTCCCAATCCAAGTCAAAGGTCAGAAGCAGCTGCATCCTTTAATGGCATTTAGATTCTTAATGAGACACCATTTGCTGTCGCAGCTCATCTGCTTCCACCTCATTATAGCCTGTTCTTCATTTTTTTCATTCATACTACAGTAAACCATTGTCATATGATTATTAAAATACATTTTAAAATGTAAAGCCCAGCTTGAACTACCACACTGACGGAAGCTTGTGGTGACAGCAGTGACAGTTAATGCAATGCTCTCACATCTGGAAGCCTCACACTTTGGTTCACACTTAAGTAATCCTGACAACTGCACAGTTCCTCGTTCTTAGCAGGCACAAGCAGGAGGGTTGATGTGTTAATCAGCTTTCAATAAGTTATGGATCTGTGCTGCTGGCAGCAGCCAGGCACAACTCGACTGACAGTGTAATCTGATTACACCAACACAGTTTTGGGAGGGAATCTGAGGAAGATGCTGAAGGCTCTGCACATGTTTTTGTGGAGTTGGCATGTGCGATGTGTGGTCCCTCCCCCATGCGTCAAGCTGGACCTGACAGAGTTACATGCGTGACAGAATGAGGGTGAGGTGGGGGGTGTAACTGCACATAAAGGCAGCACATGAACACTAGGCTGGCTTCGTGTGCTGTTTATGGGTTCTGTGATGGCAGATTTTATTTGAAGCCCCCGAGTGGGTTGTGTAGCCTTGATTACTCTGCAGTTTTTTTCATCAGTACTTTCAGGGGGTGTGTATGCAGATGGGCCACTTCCACTGAAGTTAGCCTTTGTTACCCCGGAGCAGCTGGAGGTTGCAAAATTTGCACCTCAGTAGGCTTCATCATGACAGAAGTGAGTCATCTAGCTTCCAAAGATATGGCATACAGTCATTCCTTTAATAAAAAGCTAAACTCAGTTTGAACCAGACCTTAATGGTGCAGCCATATTTTGTTAACTTTGGAGTGAGCCAGGCTAAGTTGAGGTAGTTGGCTGTTACCTTAGGTTTCATATTGACACCCAGACATGAGTGGTGTACAATTTTCTCATCCAACTCTCAGCAAGAAAGTGTCTTAACCAAAATGTTTAACTGTTCCATTAAAGATGGTTGTCAGTGATGCAGCAGAGTGCAGGGGAAAAAACTCTGGATACCCCTTAATTACTGACTCTGGGGTGGTGGGGGTTATTGTGCAGCTCGAGCACTGTCACTGAGTGTGGGAGTTCTTTATTTTCACACTGTTTCAGTGACAAGGAGCGGGCGTTGAGCTGACAGCAGATGAAGGAAACGATATTGACATTATCAGGCCAACATGTGGCTGGCTGTGTCAAATGTGGCCTCAGTGACAGAAATCTTTTCACATGGACACATCTCTTGGTCTCATCAGATGCCTTTTTCTGTCTGGCTTTGAACCCCTCACCACTTTGCTGAAAAGCCTAAAAATATGCTGTTTCCTGCTGCAATTAGCTTCTATTTTGGGACTGACAAGGATGCTAATGTTTCAAACACTGATGGCACTTTCCTGTCCTTGTGTGTAACGCTGCATTCTGGACCTTGTTCTGTATCACCGCAGAGTAGAGTCACAGTTGCTTTTAGCAGTCTGAATCACTCCCCTGTTGGCCGTATGCAACATATGTTCTTTACTCCACTGTATTGCTCTGTTTAATGTGAAATCAGCAGTCATGTCTGCATTGTAAATGTTGACATTCTTCTTTGCATATTTAAATTTCTGTTAAGTGGTGCACTGAAGCTTCATTTAACTCTCAGTCACACCAACAAGTCATTGCATTTTTCATGTCTGACTGCAGGAGGCATGACCTCGGAAACAGAGCTACTCATGAGCACAGCCAATGAAAGCTCATGTACACCATGACAGAAGGGAGCGTGATCTCAGATGTCAAAGAGTGTCATCAGGACATCCTCTGCTGAAGGGAGAGCTCTTCAGCTATGAATTCAACCAGGCATAAAAAGCATTTGGTACATAATGATCGGCAGATACATCGATTAAACCCTTTAAATTATAGGTTTATTTCCAGTCTATTTTAAAATGTATATCCACAGATGTCCCCAGGCTTGTATGTAAAATGAAATGTTTTTGGTGGGAAATTCCATCTTAAAGCAATTTTTGTAATAAATTGGGGGCAGGGGGTCCTTGTTTTGTGTTTAAAAACACTCCAGCAGAGTGTGTTGGATTGTTAGACAATTTTTAAAAATTACTATATCTTTCAGTAGTGTCATTCCATGAAACCAGCACCTCCTACCTTAGCAGATTTTTTTTTTTTTTTTTTTGTACAATACCTTTAGAATATTTAATGAAGCTGAGGTCCTCAAAGCACACGGAGATCAAAATCTTGCATATTTTAATTTACATGATTTTTTTTCCCAGCACTTTGAGTCCTCACAACTTCATAACTATGCTAAAAAAAAAATTCGTTTTTCTCCAGCACATTTTTTTTTTCTATTATCAACTTTGAAGATGAGTATCATGAGATATACATTCATGTGAAAAAAAAGTTTTCACAGGACTGTATGCAGACCTATGAAACACTAAGTACACCTTTACTGCTTCCATAGGAATTATGAGGGTAAGTAGCAGCCAGGTGCTGCTAATCAAATGCACTTGTTTAATTAATCATCAGCAAGAGTGATCACCTCTATAAAAGCAGAAGTTTTGGCAGTTTGCTAGTCTGAAGCATTCAGGTGTGTGTTAAAACAATGCCACAGGATTGGATTACCCAGCAAATTCGCCTCAAGGTCAGACCCGTGCAATGCTCAGAGAAATTGCACAAAACCCAAGAGCTGCATCTCGGACTCTACAGGCCTCAGTTAGCATGCCAAATGATAAAGTTCATGAGAGTACAATTAGAAAAAGACTGAACAAGTATGGCTTGTTTGGAAGGGTTTCCAGGAGAAAGCCTCTTCTCTCTAAAAAGAACATGGCAACATGGCTTAGGTTTCCAAAGTTGCATCCGAACAAACCTCAAGATCTGTCTGACAGCTGAAGCTTGGCTGAACTGGGTCATGCAGCAGGACAATGATCCCAAACACACCAGCAAATCTACAGCAGAATGGCTGGAAAAGAAAAGAGGTGGTTCTACAACCTGTTAAATCATGGGGTGTACTTACACAGGACTGAAAATGTTCCTTTTCAAATGACTGTATTGTAGTTTCAGTAGCGAAACTGTCACAATTTAATGTCTCTGGTAGAGTAACAGATTAGTTTTGGTACCCTGGATGTTTTTTTTTTTTCTTTCTTCTGATAATTCACTAGAGAAAACTTCCAAAAGTGCATTTTGGTTAAACCTTTCCAGGTTATCTCACCATGTGGAAAAGGTGGCTGGTCAAACAAGTTCTAACATATTAAAGGTCTGATTTTTATCTACATTTTGGTGCCAGGCTCATCTTCTAGTCATGATTCCTTCTGTGTCAAAATTGTGTTCTAATATAGTCATACACTACTTAAACCTTATGAATGAAACCACGTTGATGTTCACATGTTCTACTGATTAGAGAGCTTTAGGTGTTGAAGAGATTTTTCAAAATCCTTGCAATTTGAGCAGCAGAAAGGTCTGGAACTCTTCAGATTTGGTTGATTTTTATTAATTAATTAATTTATTTTTAATTAGCCAATACACAGTTTTCTTGCTGAGCTACAGTGGAGTAATAGAGCAAACGTTGTACTAAAATAATCTACCTATTTGATATCTTTTGAGTTCAAGTTATGTTCAAACAAAAGTCTAACTATCATGCCAGTAATTAGAAGTCTTTAGCAGTCAGATGCACTAAAACATGGTATGAAAAGCTGGCCATCAAAGAGAGGCAGCAGATGCGATAATCTTTTAAATATGGGGATAAGGCACATATTCTCAGTCTCTACTGGCAGGAATTCATGGTAATGTGTGCCATGTTCTTCATCCTAGCGTAATGTGTTTGGGCTGACATGAATGTCATTATTTGGATGATGGTGATAGAGGTCCAGCAGATGGGATTTTGAATCTTAGTGTGGCAGGCTGTTCACTAGTTTTCAAGATATTTCACTCAAAACCCCCAAAATGTCAACCTGCTGGAGGTGCTAGAGGAAAAGTCAGGAAATTGTAATCAGGATTTGTTCTACTCTATGGGAACTGTGAATGCCAGTCTATCCGGTGGTTGTTGAGATATTTCGGTTTGGACCAAAGTGTCCATCAGACTGACAGGGACATCCACAGAACCACACTTCTTGAATAACAGTGATGCAAGAGACATGAGGTACAGATGCAGTCCAGATCAGTCTGATACAATATTTATAAAGTCATTGGTGACAAAGCTTTTTCACACTCTGATCTCTATTTTTTCATAATGCAGCCTGGATGAAGGCGGTTTGAGTCTTGGTGTCCTGCTGCTAATCACAGCTCAGGCTGTGGGCCACACAGTGTTTTGGGGAACTCTGTGTTTGGGGACAGATAACACACAGGATCCGGGTCCAGCAGCGGACCTAGCGGGTGAGAGCACAGCAGTGTTGTAATGACAGTCCAATGTGAACCACTGTGTGTCCTCTCTTCTCTCACCCTCGCCGTATCTCACTGTGGGACTCAGTGATGGCTCACAGACAGAGGGAGACTGGAGAAGGAGGATAACAACCACAATCGGAGGAGAGCTTTGCCTGCTGAGCTGTATGAAAAACAGTCCATGCTGCATGTAACATAACCCCGGCCTGCTTTCTGAGCCTCCTCTTTAAATAACCCAATGGTTGCCCTGCAGTGTTGGCTGACATGTTCATTTGACTTTGTGAAATATCAAGGTTCCCTGAGTCGCAGAGAACATGTTTTCTGCACCGCTTGTCAGCATGAATTTACATTTTGCTCTTGACATTTCACCTCCCCGTGCCCCAGGCCCGCGGCCTGCTGGTTACCAGCCATGGGGGGGATGTGCCAACACACATCCCAACAAGGAGAGGATGAAGGGCCCTCTGGCCCCTGTGAGGAGTCATCATTATGATACGTAGTAATGTTCCTACCTGCATTATTCTCTCTTCTGCTGCAAATCTGCTAGGAATAAATGAGGAACAAACAAAAGAGCTCCACAGGCCAAGGGAGAGCTGCAAAGTTGAGTGATAATTTTATGATGATTTGTTGATTGTTCTTACTATTAGTGACCCTTCCCAAATTAAACATATTCATTAGTATGAAAACACTGATTAGAGCATCTTTAAAAAGTGTATTGGCAGTATTTTAAATTGCCAAATTGTACATTTTTTTGATCAGCCTTATTTGTGATATAGTGTTCCATCTTTGTGCAGGTTTAATAAGCATTTAAAGTCACTATATAATTTCCAGGTATATCATTTCAACCTGTAAATTCATTGTTAATGTTTCAGTTATACTTTTCCTTTGACTCACTATATGCCACCTACTGAGCACTGAACACAGTGGAGCATTTAGCTGCTAAAGATTTTGATATGGTAAATAGACTGAATTTGTATAGTGCTTATCGACCAGTCCAAGTGCTTTGCACAGAACTGTAAATGCAGAAGTGTAAAGTTCTTACTTAAGTTAAGTCCTTACTTCACTTGTTTTATACTAGTCTTTTAAGTTAACCTGCCTGCACTGAGTTATCCGAACTTTTCACCTGCATACTTGTTTCATTAAATAATTTAATTTTAATTAGATTTTTCGGAAGAACAAATAGTACTGCAGAGGCAAGCATAAAGGCTCATGGGACTGTTGATGTGTACCTTTAAATAATTAATTTAGTTTTATTGTGATCGTTACTTTAAATATGCTGTGTTAGGGCTTTGATTGTTGACAGCAGATGTGTGAAGCAGTTTCCAGATTTAGCTAGCAACAGGCCTGTAGCGATTAATGACTTCCAGAAAGTGATTCTGTTCAGGCTAGATGTTCAAAATTTAAAAAAAAGAAAAAAAGAAAAAGTATTCCTGTAGCTGTGCAAAGCTCTGAGCACAGGTGTGTCACAAAAATTAGATTTCTGTCTCATAGAGACTACCATATGTACTATTGAATTTAAGTATATCCCACTCAAAAAAAAATGTTATTGAATTCACCATCTTATGCTTACTTAATATTACTTAATTTTCCTGAGGCAATGCTTTTACAGCCATTTTTTTTAAAAACGCAAAACTAAGAATTAGTTAGTTTATACTTAAAGTGCTCAACCACATTTGCTCATTCACACAGGTTTACTCAGGTCTGCACTTTGATGATTGATGATACATTTGGGGGCAGGTTTAGGGTTCAGTATCTTGCCCGAGGACACTTTGGCATGCAGAATGGAAGTGCTGGGATCAAACTACCAGCCTAATGATCAGGGGCGTGGCCACAAACGTTACTGGGACAAACAAAGAATTGCCCTCCTCAGTGCATCATCATCATCAATATAACTATATAATGCTAAGGAATCTAATAATTTCCACTATAATATAATATTTCCACCCCCCCAGTGGCCATTAAAAAGAATGCAGGTTTTCACTCTTCAGACCCAGAAACTACATCCATGTTTTATACTGTCTATGGCCAGACCTGAACCAAATCATATGAGATATTCCTCTCAGGAATTGGTGGAGACCCAAACAGAGCTAGGACAGTGCATGTTACATTGCAGTCCCTCTCATCACTAATCCAGTAGCACAAAGGCTGCTGGAAACTGTGTGACTTTGGCAGTGCATGTGAGGTATGCTTGTTTTGCTCAGTGATTTGCACCATTGTGGTAAGGTCATTTTAGAGGTGTAATGTATTGAAATGTTAGTGTGATTGCATAACAGAAACAAATCCAGACCTCACAGCAATCATTATATCACGTATCAACATAAACATGCAGCAAAATATTTCAACTCCTGGAAGAGAAAGAGGAGACTTACTAAAATTAGGCCTTTGTCATCCCAGCATGCTGGCTGGGTCGGTAAACATGAACAAACGGAGTCTAGTTTGACGTCATCTCACAGGATTTGTGGGTTTTGAAGTTCAAATAGTTTCTATGGACGGCTCGTTGCCATTTGGAGACGCTAGTGTGCAAAGTTTGCTGGTTCAGCTTGAAAGACTCTTCTCTCCTGACAGCCTGGTGCCTGGCAGATGATGTGAGGTTTGATGAATCCTCACAGTGAGTCAGAGCTATAGTCTGACATTTGCTGTCATTCAGAAGTAGGAGTTTGTTATCACTTTTTATAGACGAGGAGCAGGCTGGGTGGCAGGCTGCCTAGCAGATGACGTCTTTGTCTACCATTTGCAGTGGGTGTGCTTGACAAACCAGACACAACACCTTTCTATACAAAAACCTGTAAAGAACATACAGGACCTACCAGAAATGAATAGGTACTCACTGGTTTACAAACAACATTTACAAATAGAATTATTAGTTTTTTAAATATTCAGTTATCTATAAAATAAATCAATAAAAACTATATATGCATCATACTGACATGGCTGGTGTGACAGTTGCAGAAATGCAATGATAAACTGAAGAGGAGACGACGTCTGAACATTTCCTGTCTGAGAAATGAAAACGAGTGTTGTGTCTTTGGGTTTCCACCCTCACAAATGACCCAGGCTGTGTTTCTGTGACTTAGCAAGCATCCACAGAGGACAAACTATAAACTATTGTGACACTTGAGGAGCTCCAGCCAACCACAAGTAATGTTAAGGTTCACAAAATGCCTGGGAGACTGCAAATAAAACCATCCAGCCAAAGGCTTGTCACAACTGTATGTTCACAGTTATATTACTGGATTTCTTGGGTGGATGTTTGTAATTTAAGGACTGCCTTGAGGTCAGGGCAGACATCTGTACACTCCTGCAGCAACGTGTATAAAATACTCTTGGTTGTTTTCTTCCAAAGCCTGAAAAATGTTAGCTTTTAGGAAAAACTTTGGCATCTAGACTGATTTTCCTTTGTTTGTGATTACAAATGTGTGCTTTGCAACATTTTAAGAAGAGAGCACTGGCTGCGTGCGCTCTCAGAACTCCCACCCCGTCTCCCCATGCACCCATGGGGGTGACCACACACACCGTCTGAATTTTACTCCTGCAGCCTGGCAAGGAGGGCAGGGGGAGGAGAGACACAGATGAGGACTGAAAGCCTGTGCAGTGTTGTTAGCCAGATCCTCCTAGAAGCACAGGAGCTAATGAATGCAGCCAGAAGTCAGTGTGTGGCTCAGCAGCTGCAGCTCTACAGCACACACTACCTCACAGAAACAGCTCTGAAAATAAAATGAAAATGAGACTGGCTCACCAAGTAAAACAAAGATTTGGCTTGGATGTTACAAGGAGAACATTCTTCCACATTTATAGGCAGGAAAATGTCTCTAAATAACTGGGTGTGTTTCCTGTTCTGTATGTGAGTGACGTAACAGCCCTTCTACCGTGGGCAGGAATGACTCCGGGCTGCTCCGAGCACATTCACATTAATTAAATTGATGCATCGTGGCAACTCGCATGTGAACAAACATGTATAATCTCGTAGCCACAGCAAAGCAAGCTGTTAGCGACCTCACATGTTCTCCGTGGTTGAAAAACAGAAGATGGTATACAGCAGCCTTTTTGTCAAGGGATCATATGGATGATTCAGCTGCACCATTTCCTTGTATACTTCACATCTAACATGAAGTGCACTCAGGGCAGCGCTTGACCCTCCCACTTTGCCCCTTTTTGTTCTTAATTGAATGGATCACTGCTTCAGTGGCAATGCTGCTGTATTCCTGTGCCAATTTGTGGGCCTTATACTGTACTTTTCTGCGGCTTTATTAGAGGATGCTTTGTGTGGACACTGTAGTAATGTGAGCATTAGAAAACATCTATTTATAATCATGTTGTTGATCATCACAACATGCTGATACCTCTGCCTTTTTCATCAGTTTGTGTGTGTGTGTGTGTGTGTGTGTGTGTGTGCATTATTTGTCTGGTAGATGTTGTGTAATTTTATGATTATGGCCACCCTCATTATTTTGTACTGCAGTGATTATGATTGCAGCATTTTGGGAATCATTTATGCGCATCCTCATTATTTCAACCAAAACAAACAATAAATACCCAATATTTTCTTTTCTCTAGGGCTAAAACTAACAGTTTAACAAAATAAAGAATAATTTTCATTATCAATCACTCTGGAGTCTGCTTTGTTAATTAGCAGATTGATTGTTTAATTTACAAAATAGAAAATGTGAAAAAGGCCATCACAAATTACCAGGAATGCCAGAATGACTTAAAAAAAAAAAAAATAAATCAACCGAATCCCAATATTCAGGTGGACAAGCTGGAACTTTTGGATCTTTATTTCTTGAAAAATAAATTAACCCATAATCTAAATAACTTCAGGTTTATTTTAATGTCAGTCCACTAATTAGTTGTTTCAACTCACTCAGTGCTTGCTCCTCCTGTCTTGGTGTAATTAGTGTGTGGCGTGACTCCCTGCCATTCGACCCCTGTGACCTCAGTCGACTGATGGATTTTACCTAAGAATTACATGCAACCTTTGCAACTCTCAAAGCCTGAGGCCAGTTTTACATCACTGCTTTTGTGTGGGGTGACATTCTGGTCAGGTGAGTCAAGAGTTTATTTCTGTCCAGCTGTCTGTAATACTACCCTGTTATCACATTATGTGACTCAGACATTGAGATGTGATACCACAAATGTGATCAAATCCATGTCATACATTCAGATTTTGTCCAAGGTCACTTACTGACTCCTTTACTGTCATTAGTCTTGCATTAGCGGTGTGTTTACCCTGGTCTGTGCTTTAATATTTCCCCACTCCACTGAGATTTGGCTTCAAAAGCTCGCCTCCTGCCTGAGTCCAAGCTGGATTACTCATCAGCCCCCACAAACAGACGTGGGCAGTGATGTCTTGCGTGACTCACACGGCTCCCAAGAATGCTTGTTTTAACTCTACACTGGCTAAAAGAGATGGGAGTGTTAGCTGTAAGTTGGAAGGAGTGAGATGAAAGAGGTTCTCACAACTCTGAAAGTGATGCACTTTACCTGCAAACCCATTATTAATGATGAAAATGAACTAAATACTGACTCCACATTCATGCATTGACACTTAGAGCTGTCAGCTTCATTAGAGACCACTCACAGGAATTAAAGGGGATTTCATGAATGTTCCCTAGTTCAGGTTTTTCAGCAATCTACCTGTCAAAAGTTTTTTTTTTTTTTTAATTCATAGGACTTCATGAGTGTTAAAATCTATGAATCCCTGTTTGACTGTTCTGCCCTCACTACGAACAGTTGCTTTTATTCCACCATGATCCTCTTAAAACACATCATGTCATCTTGTACCTCGTCTTCTAGCTCACATTCATTGTTGATGGGTTGAATCACTATCCTGGTACATCAGCAGCAAAAAATAGATTTTTACTCATGGGAAACTGTTGCAGATATTTTACTTCAGCCGTCAAGCTGTGTGCGCTTTGATACAAAAACAATTTGTATCCTGAAGGAGAATGGCAGGAGATTGGTCAAATGTTTATCTTTAAGACCCAAGGAATAGTTTGGAGAAAAATGGCAAGAAAAAGACAGAGAGAACACTTCCATCATCTCTGATACCATGTGACAAGAAAAGCTGTGAAAACACGGCTGTCAATCACATTACATACAGCAGCTCTGTGCATAAAGCCCCTTTTTTTTAGCATACAAATAACACATATCTATTAAACAAAAAACAAAACAGTTAAGTCTGAAATGTTATGTCTACAAAAAATTAAAGATACTTAAAAGGTTCATGGTTACCCAGTCTGCAGTCATGCAGCTGTCTGTTCCAGCTGACCCATCTGAAGTCCAAAATGCAGCCACGTCAGATTCCTTTTTTCTGTACTGTGAGTATATGATGCCTGTTTTACATGCTGTGTTGCTCCCTGGAGCATCACACAGAAGTAAAGTTAGCCATCCGTGATGCACAGGGGAAAAACTACAACCCTGCCCTTCCTGCCTTCAGTGGGGAAGGGAACTTTCAAGGAAAACTGTCCAGAGTTCAAAGCATCTTCTTATAATTTTACTGTGAATTAATTTTTTTTTCTTTTCAGACATGTTCTTAACTTGTTTACGTGATTTTGTGTGCGTGGTGCAATGAAAAATTTGTCATTCACTTCTGTATAATTCACTGCTATAGTTCCTGTATTAATTGGCGCAGCTAACTTAACCAAAGCATTTTCTTGTTTCCCTGGTGTTTATATAACTGCTGTTTTTCTTTTGATGTATCAGCCAGGTGTACGTTGTTGGACTGTGACAGGTCTCATGGTTAGCGGGGACAAGCCGTGACAGACACTTCTGGCTGGGAGGGAAACATCTATGCAGCCTACAGGTCACGTGGCATGGAAGCCATAGCTTTGGCAAGATTCATGACACCCAGCAATGCTAACATCTTCAGGCAGCCTGTCACATAAATCCCACATTCAGCCCTGACTTCTGAGATGTCAACGGCCTACTTCGGGAGCTAACCTTACCTTCACCTTCAGCTGTGACGGGTGCAGTGACGCTCTGATTGAGCCAGAGTTGATTGAATTCAGCTAAGGTCTCACATGGAGCAAGAGGGAGGAGAGGAAGAGACGTTAGCGCTCCAGCAGAGATGGAGATGATGAGTTTGCCTTTGGGGTGAAGGCTTGATTCAGTAGAGCATATGAGCTGTTTTTTGTGGGTTTCATCAGAGCTGGCCTCATGTTGTCGGGGTGGAGGGGAGGTGGTGGGGGACTGGGCAGACTCATTTACCAATAGACAGGATCTTATGTAACTATTCCTTGTGCTGTTCTGGGTGAGTGGTTGTGGAGAAACCTGGCTCAGATGTTAGAGGAGAGGGAAATTCAGTGTTGGAATTATTTTTCTGGGACCGACATTTTAAAGGGTCACTTCACCTGAATGACAAGAAACATTCCTTTTTACTCACTAACCAGCAACAAACCAACATGTGGCTGTGTGTATTTTTTGTCCAGGTTTTTAGATGCTGTGAGTGCCTTCACCCCAAAACGTATCTAAACAGTATTTAAATAATATACAGTTTTTGGAAATGTAATTAGTATAAGACACTTTTGTATAAGAAATAGGTTTATTTCTGAGAAAGGTTCAGCTTGACAGCTGCATAGATCACTTGTTTAATAGCTTGTTTTTAATGACTGTTAAGACGGGGATTTAATAAACCTCCTTAAGGCCCTCATCAATTTAATAGAGGATGTTTGATCAAAATACCACACAGTAATTGCAGTACTTAAATACCCAGGTGCCCTCGGGGCCCTCACTTTTCCTTGTAGGTAAACAGCCTTGCATAAAACAATCACAATAAATTATTTATTCTGGTCAGTGGACACTCCAGAATAACTTTGACACTGTAAAGTTCTTATAATTAAAGGATTTTAATGCCTGATTGTGTTCACTATTACGGGACTGGCAGCTCAAGTGAAAGTGCAATTTTGTTTGCGGTTCATGGTCTCTCTGTGCTCTTCTTTTCTGTTCTCTTTCCCCTCGGCCCTCAACCAGTCACGGCAGATGGCTGCCCCTCCCTGAGCTGGGTTCTGTCAGAGGTCTCTTCCTGTTAAAAGGGAGTTTTTTCCCCCCACTGTCACTCAATGTCTGATCTTTGGGGTTCTCTCTCTAATATTGTAGGGTCTTTACTTTACTATATAAAGTGACTTGAGATAACTGTTGTTGTGAACTGGTACTATATAAATTAAACTGAAATGAAACAGAATTATACTTGTACTGGTCTCTAAATTATGTTAAAATGGACATAACATAGAGTACATACAAAAATGCAGCATAACCAACCAGGACAGCGAAGTGTATGTCCCATCATTGATGCAATCTACTACATAATGCCCAAAACCAAGCAAAAGGATACTCACTGCACTTTACTTAACAGCCCAAGTGTCATTAATATCAGCTGTTTTCTGGATGCTTCACAGAGAACCTTTAATGAATTATCACAACTCTTGTAGAAGCCTCATGTGAAAGTGTGCTACATTTGATACTGGCAATAATCAATTTATTTTTCATGATAATACAAAAATTGTAGTTCCTTGTGTTAAATTGTAAGTCAGTGTAACACAAGTCTAATTATTGCACTTCAGTTGCTTATTGTGGTACAAGTCAAAGCAATGAGGTTTGCTGTACTTTTCTGGAAGTCTGGTGCTTTTGGCACATCTAGCAAATCATTTTGGTAAACAACAGCAGCTGACTGATTTGTCAGCAGGTCTATAACCTATGTCTGTAGTCTGTTGTTTATCTGTACAGTCGTCCCAGAACCTGTGCAGACAGAGGAACAGAGGAAGTGACAGGATGAGGACGATTTAGCCCCACCTCCACCCACCATAGTGCATGTGCACACAGACACGCACACTGACTCATACTCCCTCCTCACATGGGGAACAACATAGCCTCTCATTAAATCACTGTGTGTGTGTATTTGGTGTTTACAGATATGAGGCCTCTAAGGATAACTAGGATTCAGAGGCAGCGATGTGTGAGGGCCGAGATCAGATGAGGTCATCGGGGATGGCGAGCTTAGAGGAGTTTGTCCCGAGCTCTGTGAGGAAGTCAGTGGTGTTTGTTTATGAGAGGTGCAGGGAGGGAGAGGGAGAGGATGCTCTTAGTTACAGCATATATTAGAATGATGACACTTTACTGACTGCTGACAGTACAGAAGATATTGTTTAGGGTCAAAATTCTGCAAACTAAAGACAGAAAATTGTTCTTTGCCTCAGTGAAAACAAACTATTTATAGCACATACAGTAAGACAGAGAGTCATCACATCTTCCACCTCCGCTCATATCTGTCCTAACTCCACAAGCCGTCACGTTTGTGGCGGTTCAGCTGCTCATAGATTGGCCGTGTCCGCTGGGACCATGTAAACATCAACGCTCAAAAGCTTCCAGTGAATGGACAGACAGAGGCTGCATGCAAAGGCAAGCAATCATACGCACTTGAGCAGTGAGGATATTTTGGTGGAAGCTGGGTCAGTGTGGGAGACAGTGAGAGCTGTAGAGACTCTGAGCAGCACATCTTTGCCATAAGGATCTCAAAAAGTCCAGAAAATTGCTTTCATTCCCGGGGCAGACGCTTTGTCCTCTGCCTCTCTCTCTCTCTCTCTCTTTTTTTTGTGTTGCTCTGACTCCTAGAATTCGCCCATTTAGGCCTGAGTAGCATCAGGCCAGAGTGCAGGTTTTCTGAGGTCGGACTGTGGGAGCTTGGTGATCACTGTGTAAACACACCGAGACCTTGTTTATTTGAACGTAAGAACAAGCTGAGTTCTGCTGTGACTCATGTGCATGTGACTCTGCGCTGGGAAACGTCATCATTTCAGTGACAGCAAAGCCTGCATGTATGTGTGAGTGTGTGTGTGTTTGCGGGAGAAATAGGAGAGAGAAGCGTGTTACAGACTTAGGGTCATAACTCTTGTCATAACTTCTCATTGTGCTGGTTAGGGAGGGGGGTTATGTAACAGGGAGAAATGGATGCATGTTTCTGGCATGGCAGCACATGTGGTGAGCTGGGTAAATTTGTGTGTCTGCATGTACATCTAAATACCAACGCATCCCTCATAGCTGCTGTAGCTAGACGACGTTGTTGAGACTTGTTTGTTTGCATCTGCGAGTGTTTCGAAGCCTGCCTGTCTGCCAGTGTATGTGTGACAGAAAGAGTAAAACTAAGCTGTAACTGTGCAGCACACTGAAAACAGATGGAGTGCTTCAGGCAGACCTCAGGGTCACAACAAGATGACAAGATTTATAGAAAAGATATGGCATGATGCATCACAGGGGTTATAAGGTATGCACACTGTGTTGTACATACAGCAGGCTATATATTGTGTAATGAACCTATTGAGAATTGCACCTTTTTAACAGACAGAATCCCCATAGTAGCTTAGTATTAAATTAAGATAACATCAAGGTTTAGTGGTTATTATGAGGTAGATTTATGGCTGGTAAGAGACACAAAAATAAATGCAAATAGATCGAAGCGAAAGGAAATTGTGTCACATGATTTTAGTGCACCTGGAATTAACATGCAATCTGTATTTGGTAATGCAGTGCTGTGAATCAAATTGATCTGATCTATATATGCAAATAAGTTGAACGGGGCTGACTCACTTATTAGGCTATTATGTGTGTTTTCTTTTGTTTTTATTCTCACTGTCACGCTAATATTTTTTGCTACTACCTGCAGCCCTAGTTGAGTTATAAGGAAGAGGTCTAATTAGGGGATCTTTCAACTTGTGAGACTGATGCTGTAACGCTGCCAGGGTATGACAGATTGCTCTCGCACATGGTTGACCACTTCCAAATGTCTGTCGATTGGATCCCAGTACATTTTGTGTGGATTTACGCCTTCTAGATCCAGATCCAGGTCACATGTTAATACCGGGTGTAAATGGGGTCTACAAAAGTTTTGCTTGTCAGCATTTGCTTGTCAGACAAACCTGCAGCACATAAGACTGTTGATGCATACTTATGATATATATAAAATGCCCACCGTTCTAAGAGAATAATAAGGTAGTGTGAGCCTGCTCCATCTCTGTCTATCATCACTTCCCGTCCCTTCACTTCTTTTAGCACTCTCCAACGTGGGAAACCGCACCAGTGAATGTGTTTGTCCTGGGCATCAGTCACTTTCTTTTTTTAAACTGGAATTTTTCTCGCTTCCTAGGTTTTTCCACCATACTTATAGTTGCTGTAGCCCTACTCTGTCTTTGGTGCTCACCTCTCAAAATCTAGCAAAACACTGAAAACATATTCATTGCTGGTTGATACATAAAAAATGTCACTACCTGCACACCAGCATGGGAATGTCACCACAGAGACCTGATTTAAAATGTGGGTTTACTGTGAACATATAGAGGAATTTACCTGGGCCTAATAGACCTAATCAGCATTATTTATACTCCTTTGGTGGGATTGAATGTATAGTTGGGGCCATAACTTGTTGGACAAAGACACAATTTTTGTAGTTTTGCCTCTGTACACCACCACAGTGGATTTTAAATCAAAAAGTCAATATGTGATTGAAGTGGAGACTTTCTGCTTTAATTCAAGGGGTTTTACAAAGATTTTGCACTCTGTTTAGGAATTACAGTCACTTTATATGCACTAGTCCCCCATTTCCAGAGGCTCATTAATTGGACAGTTGACAAATAAACAATTTCATGGCCAGGTGAGGCCTGTTCATTAGTTATTTCATGACAGTGGAAGTTGATTCAAAGTGTTGAATTTGTATTTTATAGCTTTTCACTGTAATTTTAAATATGAGGCCCAAACAGATGCATTTCAAGGGAGGCTGAAAAACCAAAATAAACCTATCAGAGAAATAGCAAAAACTTTAGGACTGGCCAAATCAACAACCTGGTACATTCTTAAAAAGAATGAATGCACTGGCCAGCTCAGCAACACCAAAAGGCCTGAAAGACCACAGAAGACAACTAAAGTGCATGAAGACAGAATTATTTCCATGGTTAAAAAAACATTTTCACAAAATCTAAGCAAGTCAAGAACACTCTTGAAGAGGTAGGTGTATCGTTGTCAGGGTCTACAATCAAGAGATGCCTTCATGAAAGGAAATACAGAGGGTTTATAAGAAGGTTCAAACCACTGATTACACTCAAGAACAAGAAGGCCAGATTAGACTTTGCCAGAAAACACGTAAAAGAGCCTGAATAATTCTGGAAAAAAAAATTTGAAATGAAACTAAGATTAACTTAAGTACCAGAATGATGGGAAGAGAAAAGTATGGAGAAGGAAAGAAACAGCTGATCCAAAGCATACCACATTATCTGTCAAACATGCTGGAGCCAATGTTATGTCATGGGCATGTATGGCTGCCAGTGGAACCAGGTCACTTATGTTTATTGATGATGTGACTGCTAATAGAAGCAGCAGGATGAATGTACAGGGCTCTACTCTGCTCAGATTCAGCCAAATGCTGCAAACTGATCGGACAGTGCTTCACAGTGCAAATGGATAATGACCCAAAGCATACTGCAAAAGCAACCCAAGAGTTTCTAGAGGTAAACAAATGGGATATTCTTCAATGTCCAAGTCTGTCACCTGGTCTCAGCCCAATAGAGCATGCTTTTCATTTATTAAACACGAAACTGAATGCAGAGAGACCCACAAACAAACAGCAACTGAAGGTTGCTGCTGTGAAGGCTTGGCAGAACATCTTAAGGGAGGAAACACAGCATTGTTCTAGACTTCAGGCAGTCATTGACTGCAAATGATTTTCATCCAAGCATTAAAAACAATCCTTATATTTAAAATTATGCTAGTTTGTCTGGTTAATTTTGAGCCTCTGAAAATGGGGGTCTGTGTATGAAAATGGCTGTAATTCCTAAACAGTTAATCCAAACTTTTTGTAAAAGCCCTTGAATTGAAGCTGAGAATTTGCATTTCAATCACATATTGATTAAAGAAAATGTGTCTTTATTAAACAAATTATGGACTTAACTGTAAAAGCACAAGCACAGAAGAGTGATGGAGTCAGCAAACTGACTGTTCCTTTGTTAACAATACTTTATATAGCCCATCCGTCCATTTTCTTCCGCTTGTCCCACTCAGGGCCGTGGGGGGTTCTGAAGCCTATCCCAGCTGTCATAGGGTGAGAGGCGGGGTACACCCTGGACAGGTCGCCAATCTGTCGCAGGGCCAACACAGACAGACAGACAGCCATTCACAGTCACATTCATACCTAGGGCCAATTTAGAATTACCAGTTAACCTAACCTCATGCATGTCTTTGGACTGTGGGAGTATGGCCCTCAGCTTCCTTGCCCCGTGATCTCAGAAAACACTTGCCTGATGAGTTTATGGTCTCAGTTGTTTATTTTAAGTCTTATTGAACAAAACATGATGCTCACTTTAGGAATTATGGTTCCCATTAGAGTCAAAAGGAAACAATAAAGCATGGTATGTTTTATCATTCACGGGCCTAACTTGTGATTGACAAGTTGCTATCATATGGTTGTGCAGTCTCCATAGTCTTGCTTTCACAAGTAAAGGGTATCAGAATTAAATATCGTGATAGCATAAATAAAACACAGACAAACTGCGCTGACATAGAAGAATATTTATCATATATAAAAGGATCTGACTGGGTTTTATGACCTTAACACTGCTAACTAGCATCTATGTTAAATCTGACCAATATTTTTGCAAAGTCATTGAGTATGTTTCAAGTAAAAGTCCTTCTCACGAAATGAATATAGTATTTGTAACTTACTGGCAACAAAAAGTAGAGAAATTAAGAAAAAAATCATTTTAAAGCTTTATATAAAACTCAAAGTGAAAAGTTCTTTCATAGCCCATGTGAATATTGAGGACCTTTCCCTTAAAAATGGCACATACACAAGCACAGGATTATGTGCAGTATATTATTAAGTTGCAAATGCCAGGAAACAATTTGTTGGGAAAATGACTTTTGGGATTAAAAACCTTCATTGGTTTCAGGCACTCCACCCTGCTCCCTCTCCTCTGACCTTCACCCATCTTCAGCCACCTCAGAAGCCATTTTTCCTCCATCCTCGTCTCACTCTTCTTACTTACTCAGCCTGGTTTATCTCATGCTCCTCTGCCCCGTTCACCCTCACACTGCCGATTGTTTGCATCTATTCATGAAAGAGAATTTTCCGGTTTTCTCATTCCATTTAAGCTCAGCCAGCACTAACCCATTGTGCTCTGATGTTCCTCTCAGGCAAGAGGTCTAAATCAGGCAGGGAAGACGAGGGAAGGGGGAGGGATGGAGGGAGGATGGTAGGGATTTGAAGGAGCGATGGGGGTGAGGAAAGGGGGAGGAGGTGGGGTGGATAAGAAGGAAGGTTTAGTAGAGGGGAATGGCAGCGAGTAAAGCAAGTGTGCAAGAGCAGCGAAGGAGAGGTGTAAAGAAGCATGAGAGGAAGAAAACTGAAATAAGCAGAGACATTACAGCGCCTGAGCAGGCTTAGCAGCCAGCCATATGCTCATAATGTGAACTCAAAGCTGACCTGTGATCTTTGCTGCTTGCCATCCTCTCTCTCCCTCTAACTCATCGCTTCTAAAATGACTGTTTTCCTTATGTAACATGCTAATATCTCACTTTGCATTACATTTCATCTTCACTTTAAGTTTGGATAAGAACTGCGACTAAGGGTCCTTTTAACTACAATTAATTGTGGATAAAAATCCTGTCATTTTTATCATCCGATACACACAGATGAAATCATAGACTGTTTCACTGTGCAGCGACTCATCCTACTCGGTAGCCCAGTGGGTACAAGCATGGCAATAAAGCTGCTATGCTTATAAGGTTTAAACCCAGCAGAGCTACTTATACTAATACAAGTTCATGCATTTGAATGCAAAGAAGTAGAGCATGCTAATGTTAATACTAGTCCGTGCTTATATAGAGATAGGGGTTGCATTTGATGTAGGCTTTAACAGGTTGGCAGCAAGTATACAGAAAATAAAACAAAGTTAAATGCACAGTACGTGGATTAAACACTTGTTCAAGCGTGGTTTGAAAATAGAAATATTACCCACTCTCAAAATCACACACAGATGTGTATGTGTGTGTTAAGGAATGTACAGTAGATACACTGCAAATTGTAGGGCATGTACAAGGTGAGAACAAAAAGTTCCAAAACTGTCCCCAGTGTAATTTTGGCTGCTATCTCAATTTAGGCTTTCTTTTAGAGGACCACGTGTGCATCTGTGATTATAATGTAGACCTCAAACTTGTATAGAGTGCACAAATAGACTTCTATGTAAGCTCACTAGACTTTCATATCAATCATTGGAGACCACATGGAAGTGTCTTCAAGGTTCCACAATGTCTAAGCCTGAAAGACAGCTCATCAGCATGCTCATCTTTTATTTTTCTTGGCATTCACACTGAGTTCTACTGTAACATCCTGAGATGTCCACAGGAGAACATTTGGTACACTCTGTTGCGTGCGTCAGCAGTGATGCGGTCTGTTGTGGTGAAGAGAGAGCTGAGCGTGAAAGCAAAGTTGTCAATTTACCGGTCAGTGTATGTTCCTACCCTCATCTATGGCCACGAGCTGTGGATAGCGACCGAAAGAATGAGACTGTAGATGCAAGCAGCCTAAATAAGCTTCTTCTGGATATAGGATGAGGTGCTCAGAGTAGAGCTGATACTCCTCCACATCAAAAGGAGCCATTTCAGGTGGTTCAGGTATCTGACTAGGATGCCAGGGCACCTTCTAGGTGAAGTGTTTTGTGTCCTACCAAGAGGACACCCTGGGGCAGACCCAGGACACACAGGAGGGATTATGTCTCTCATCTGGCTTTCGAATGCTTCCGTATGCCCCCGGAAGAACTGAAAGAAGTGTCAGGGGACAGGGAGGTCTCAAAATCTCTGTTTAAACTGCTGCCTCTGTGACCCAGACCTGGGTAAGGGGCAGAAGATGGATGGATGGGTAGAATGATCCAGTGCACGTTGCAGACTTACACAAGATACACCACTTCTCCCAGAAAATTGTTGCAATTATAAATGCTTTGGTATTGTCATGTTTATTTATTGTGTTGGCACTGGAAGAACACAAAAAAGTTGAGAAAATAAATCCACACAAAACGTAAAAAATGGCCTGGACAAAATTATTGGCACCTTATCAGAATTGTACAACCAGTTAAAATGGAGAAATGCTGACTCAATCTTGTTTTTGGTTGTCTGTGTGTACCACACTGAGCATGGAGAAAAGAAAGAAGAGCAAAGAATTCTCTGAGGATTTGAGAACCAAGATTATAGAAAAGCATGGACAATCCCAAGGTTACAAGTCCATCTCCAGAGATCTTAATGGTCCTGTGTCCACTGTGCGCAACATTGTAAAGAAACTTACAGCCCATGGCGCTGTAGCTAATCTCTCTGGACATGGACGAAAGAAAAAGACTGATGATATGTTACAATGAAGAATTGTTCGAATGGTGGATGAAGAACCTCGATCAGCTTCCAAACAAATTCAAGCTGACCTGCAGGCACAGGGTACAACAGTGTCAGCTCGCACTATCTGTCACCATCGGAATGAAAAGGGACGCTAGGGCAGGAGACCCAGGAGGACCCCACTGCTGACCAGAAACATAAAAAAGCCAGATTGGAGTTTGCTCACCTGTGGACGCCACAATCCTTCTGGGAGAATGTCCTCTGGACAGATGAGACAAAAATACAG
>VUQI01034919.1:0-19155 GCA_015106735.1 Paratilapia polleni
TGCATTTAAGAGATGGAGAGATTAGACCTCAGTCACACAGGTCTCGAGACCGGTCGACAGCCCTCATTGCTAGGGGAAAATATGTATTCCACTACCAGTCAGCAAGCGGTTCCCGAAGGCTGCTGGCTGGTGCTGAATAAAATTGGTCACAAAGAGAGCGTTGCACCAAAAACCTCCTTGTGATTGCTTTGCTAAGTAGCAGATTGCCACATCGCCCATAGTTTGCATGGAAGTTTGCATTTGTCACACTTGCTAACTAACTACACAGCAGTAATGGAACCTGAAAAAGTGCAAAGCAAAGCGGAAACTGAGGACATTTGCCTTCAAGATAAAAGTGCCTTACCACTGAAACCAACACGTTTTTCAAAAGGCGCAACTTTTATTTAACGTTTCCGCTTTGCGTTGCAATTTCACAGTTTCACTATCACTTGAAGAGTAGTTGTCTAGTGTTTGCAGACAAGTCAGCGTCTTTCATACAGACAACGGGAAACTGCGACAATTTGCTAGCAACAAAAACAATCGCAAGAAGATGTTCGGTGCAGCACCATATACTGCTTTGTAACCATTTTCACCTAGCAACAGTAAGCAACCACCTGCAACCAATCGCCAACCACATAGGGAATACACATTTTTCCCTAGTGACCAGTGTTTACCAGGGGGTCACTGACCGCTCTCTAGGCTTGTGTGACTGGGGTCTTAATAGTTAAAGGAGCCCTGTTGTCATGGCTATTACTAATTTACTGGTGACTGAAATAAAAACCATTTTGACATTATACATGAGCAGCTATCATGGACCATATTACCTGGAGATGTAATATATTAACAGTAGTCAGTAGCATTTCCACTCAGATACGATTTTCCTTGGGAAACATTAACAAACAAGATATTTTGTTTGTCAAGCTGCTGTAACTTAGCTATGCTGCACATAATCTGGAGACGGTTAGCTTGAAAAATTGTACAAAGTTTGACCGAATTAGCTGACTTTATCCATTCAATTCGGTGTTTTGCTATCTAAGATGGCTTTTTAATTTAAATTTGAATGTGTTAACAGGCACATTACCATTATCTAACATTAGCCAGAATAATGGCAGCTCAGGGCTGGATTTGCAAATAAGCCCTCTACGAATCGACTGCCCTGTTGATGTTGACTGGTTTGACAAAAGTTGCATATAGAGCAAGTTTAACTTTAAACTTGTCAGCAGTGCCTGAAAATTTCCACTTACTGCCGACTATAAAGTGATTTGATGTGATGTGTTATAGAGTCTGCGCATCCAACTGGGGGGCTGAACTAAATCACCACAAATTTATGTTAAGTAATAGCAAGCTGTCTTAACTGTGCTACCCTTGCTCTTTGGATCAGTGCTTTTGAAGTGTAGAAATTTGCCAGCTGTGTGCACCAGTTTATGTAACCCTAATCTGTTGGGGTATTGATTGCTCCACAAAAGAGGAATGTTTTGTAGGCAGTAAAATACCAGGAGTCTGTTTTATATTGTCACGACTAAGCTATCAAGCTTACTTAGCAAACTAGGTCCCCCTTCAGTAGTTTTTTTATTGGATTAAATGGTGTACAATAAGAGCAAAATGCCAGGGGGAGTACAGAGAAAGACAAATCCTCTAAGAGCTATTGTGAATGATGAAGACTAACCTTGCTGGTATTTTTCTTCATCATCAAATGTGTAAAATCAGACATGCAGATTAATATTACTGGGCCAGTTTTTGTTGTGCAGGCCTTTTAGAACTCTGATTTTACAAGAAAATGTGACCAGTACATTTTTAAAGTGGACATTTCTCCTCTCTGTCTCTAACTCTCACATTTGAGCTTTGATGGCACGGAGCCCTGCTGGCCCAAAGAGAGACAACAACACGGGAAGAGAGGGGATAAAAAGAAAGACAGAGCAAGTGGGATGCATCAGGGAGTTCAGAGAAGAAGCTGCTTGCCAGAAGGAAGTGACAGTGTCATGGCACCAGTGACGCCATTCAAGATCAGAATCGGTTCTGACCCATTTCCCCTCCATCATTCCGGTTCTTTGTCTCTCTTTGTGTGTGTGCTGGTTACACTAAACCTTTTGAGAGGAGATGGAAGGAAAGAGACAGAGGTGGATTTTTTGTGCAAGAGTATTAGCCACTGTCAGGCTAAATAGGCTTTAATTAGGAGAAAGTTTGGTCCAACACAGGCTGGATTTTCTCCACCCACACACACACAAACATTGACTGACCCTCCGTCAACTTCTTTCATCCAAATAAGCTTCATCTTGTGTGAACGACCTTATCTCTTTTTTTTCTTGCTTTATCTCTTGAAGAGTTTTTAAGCTCTTCTCCTTATTTCTCCTCTTACCCTATCCTTTCTTTCCTCTGTCTTGCTCTCTTACCTTTGTCCTCATAGGAACATAGGCGAGTGAAAGAAATTAACTGACTTTAAATGTCATGTGTAGGGAATATAAATGTGTATGTGCATGTTGGAATGCTTGAGGCTGGATTTCCAGATTCCAGCACTGCATTATGAAGCTTTAAGTCTGGAGAAATCCCAAAGTCTTTAACATTCCCTCAACAATTTATGTCCCTGACCCAGAGAAATGGATGAAGTCATTTCCACTGCTTCTCTTGCCACTGAATCTCAGTTTGATGCTCATTAAAGGACAACACTGTTGTTCCATGTTTATGTGCTGAATCACCACAATCTAAATATTACTGCCAAACATTATCATCCACTGGATAGTATACATTTTGTAGGTTGACCTTCCAGGCAGCCATTGATGGATAGAACAAATAATGGATGGATGCTTTACAGCTTGCTTTATATCGATGCCAGCTATGCTTTAATAAAGCAGAAGCTCCTCTCTTGTGGAACCAGCTTCCAGTTTGGGTTCGAGAGGTAGAAACCCTCTCTTGCCCTTTCTCACATGTAACACACAGCAGGAAGTAGTCTGCTTCCAACGCGTTCTTACTACTGGAAATACTCAGTGTGGTTTAAGCGAAGGTGCTGCTTGGTGAGAACATGGAGCAGGCAACACACATGATGGTTACTTGCTAGAAGTTAGCGCACCAGAATATTACATGTGCTTTGTATTAGGGACCAGGCAGGCAAACTACCAACTAAAGTCCAATCCAGTGGTGTTAGATATTTGCATTTTCAGATGCACCCCTGTTAGGTAAGGCTAACAGAAGTTCAGGGAAACAATGTATGTGTAAAAAAAAAAAAAAAAAAAAAAAAACCTGGATCAGGTTACCCTGTGCCATCCCAATGCTGCTATAGCCTCAGGCTGCTGGGGTGGTCTGCCATGATGCAGATGATGTTATGATGTTATTAAGTTTTTTGTCTCCTGTTTTTCTGTCTTCTGTCTCCTCCTACACTTTCCCAACTTGCTCCCCATTGTAGCTGGAATGCTTGCTCACAGGGAGATGTTGGATCTTTGGGTTTCTATCTATAATATTGCCTTGAGGTCACTGTTGGGAATTTGTGTTATATGAATCAAACTGAATTGAAATCATTCCACTTTTATGGCACAATGTTACTCTCACCTGTGCTTCAGAAGGGAAACTGTCATGACACACATGAGCACCCCAATAGGCTTTCTTTCTGCTGGTTTTGTCTCCAGTCTGGACATTCATTAATGAGCTTTATTACAAAGCACTTACACAGCCACTGACCTGCGGCACTAACACCTCCCATTCCTAAACTCGTGCACACACACAAATAAAGAGTTAGATTAGGGGGATAATTTTAGAGAAAAGTGAGGCTATTGACTTGAAAGAAACTTATTCCCAGATGTTCTTTTAGGTAGGTTATGAATTAACCTCCACACAAACAGTTATCGCTGGGTTGCTCAGTTCTTATTGATTTAGATAACTTAGTTTATCATCATCATCACTCCTTACTAGTTGGTATGTCAGTGTAAAATAATCCAAATTAGATCTTTAGCCTTATTTTGATGGAACTTCTGATGCACTGGTGTGACTATTTGGTGATATATACATACAGTATCACATAAATTCTGAACGTTTAGGCAGTGTATGCAAATCACTTATTATTATATCAGCTAAGACAATAGTGTCCCCACTTCTCTTTAGTAAAGTGTTCCACGAAAGTTGTGTTAAGTTATACAAGTAATACAAGTGCAATCAACTTGAGCAGCTGATGTTGTAGTTTAATGCTGCTATAATGCTCTGTAGTCTATTATGCAAAGCGCAGTCGCAGTCTAGTGCCACGCGGACGCGCACAGCTATATCCTGTGACTGAAAGCATCCCGACTTCATTCACCCCGGAGATCACAGGACCGCTGGGAGCTGGCATCAAGCTCCTCTGCGCTGCAGAATAGAGACAGATTTTTTGGGGGGGTTCGGTGGGTTTTCCTCCTCATTTTCCGGACAGACCTGGTCGATTTGTGGAGGTTAGATATAAAAGGTTTATCAAATGCTAATTGTTTATCCACCTAAAGTGCCAAGACGCTCAAGCGCTACAGAGCGCCCAAATGGGTGCTTTTGAACGGATCATACTGAGGACAAAATGATGGATATTCCTGGATATGTGAATGCAACAAAAGTTTCTATACTTCCATCCGCACCTGTTCTGTCTATGCTAAAATGAAGAGCAGCTGGACTTACACTTGATCTCAGGTTTGATTGTGTGATTTGCTTTTCTTCAAACCAGTGGACAAATACAGTGGAACCCTAAGATTTGTACTTTTTTAAATTGTTATTATTTTTTTTTAACTTGGACTTTTTCATCATTTTGTTAAATCAAACCTCTTTGGCAGTGACTTACACTGAGTGCAGAACAAGCAGAAATTTGCTTCCATACTTTTAATTTCATTCAGGATTTCAAAGATAATTTGAAGGTTTTTTTTAAGCTCTTTCACTGACGTTGTGGAGGTAGTCTGTCCTCCCGAGGGATGATTCTGGGCTCCCGAGAACAGGGAGCGACAGCCCGGCTCCTCCAGTGGACTTTCGCCCTATTCTGGTGCCTATGCTGTGGATCTGAGAGGAGATGAGAGCCGCGGTCTACCACATCCTCGCCGGCTACCTCTGCGTGTTACGCACCGCTGCTGAGGTGAGATGAATGAAAATAGTCTGCATTTAATCATTTCTGCTGCGCGCTGTGATATTTTTTGCCATAGGCATTTAGCTTGGAGTAAAGTAATAGTACATTACAACTCACAAAGAAACAATCCTGAGGCTTAATATATTGCATGGAGCCAATTAAATCCAGTTTAACTGCGTAATTACGCACAGGCATTAATTTTACGCACAGTTACCCGTTTGATCTACTACTTTTTGATAACCGCCACCGAGTCAACTTAAAAACCCGTTGCAAATAAGTAACGTTTGCATGTTCGTGATTTACGCACCAACTGTCACAGCTCTGTATTCCCACCCCCAGTAAAACCCACCCACTTTATTCCCGCAGGAGTCTCCTCTCCCTCAGGAGCTGCTGGAGCGGCTCTCTCGCAGCGAGATCCGCAGCATCAGCGACCTCCAGCGGCTGCTAGAGATAGACTCCGTAGGTAAAGAATTTCATTATATTACAAGTCCCCCATTCCCATAAACTGGATTAGTGATCCTTACAGAAAAATTTGCTTGTTCATCGGAAAAAAATTCTGCTCATGTTACGCCTGTGACATATTTATGTTAATAAAATATATAAACAAATAAGAAGGGAACAGATAAGAACACACACATGGTTTTAAAAGTAATGTAAAAAATAAAGCTGAGTTTGCAACCTTAATCTCCTCAGAGAAGTCATTTTAAAGTCTAAGAGCACTACAGAGCGAAAGCTGTATCACACTGTGCTTATGATGAATCTGAGAGTCTCTGGGAGCAGGAGGGGACACATATAACTTGGAGCCAGACCTCTGTGGCATTTAAAGTTAAGTAGTAGGCTACAATGTTTGAATTAATTTGAAAAGTCACAGGTAGTTACTGCAGAAACTCATATTTCTTTGCACCAGAGGGACATTTATTAAAAGGATCAAATGTATTTGAATTTCTGAAATTAGGACCAATGGGTGTATTCTCATTTTAGCATATCATTGAAAAATGACGTAGTTGTAACCTTAAGAAGATCTAAAGCAGGTCTTAACTTGAATGAGTTACTGGCTGGCATGGGGGACTTACATGTGATGGTCACGGCTGCTTCCCTCCCTGTCAGTGCCTTGAAAGACTCTGAATTGAGGAATTAGTTGCATCTGGTTCAGGATTCTGTGTCTTTTCATCTCATCACTGGATGCTTCTCAAAAACACCTCTTAAAAATTAAATCGTGACATCTGTGCTTTCCTAGGAATTGAAGCTGTAGCCGAAATCACTAAAAAGGGTTTTTGTGTGCTGTTAAATCACACACAGTCTACAGCTCTTGAAAAAACCCCAGTGTTTGCCTTCAATAAACACTGATGTCTGTTCTCATTATCCAGGTAATAAATCTTAGCAGACTGAAACAGTGAGGTGAGACAGGAGGAAATAACTGGCATAAAACAGGCTTTATTGCAAATACCAGCCAAACAAACCTTTTTGGGGTTTTTTTGGGGTTTTTTTTCTGCGTGAACTTCTCGTTGCCTGTGAAACATAGCTGATTTTTTTAATGTCTGCAGTGCTGAGTGGTGCCACCATTAATCCTGGCATCATTGAGATGCAAATGTCGAGTGTGATGGCTCCCTGGCTCGGTGGGGGTCAAGTGGCTCACTTCATTATACTGTTGTCATGCTGCCCATTATTGGTTTGAGAGGAGGGCTCGCTGGAAGGCTGCTGTGTTGCCATGTATAATTCATGCTCAAATTCCTGCATGTCAGGGCAAGAGAGGGAGACGCACAGACACAGAGAGAGAAAGAGAGAGAGAGGGAGATGTCGGAGGTGGACTTTGTTGTGTTTTAGAAGCACATTGTGTATGTAGGCAGGCGTGTGTGTGTGTGTGTGTGAGGGAGGGAGAGAGAGAGAGACTGTTTGCATACACATATGGCAGCAAGAATGAAGAGCGCACACAGACATCTACACAGTGACAAAAAGAAGCGTCAGGCTTGGTATTCAGAATCAAATTAAAACAGTCCTGCCGAGACATCATTTACTCTGATTTCCTGGAATCTTGCTCTCTTTTCCGCCCTCTGTTACGCACACAGACACACAAATCTACACAAATCCACACTACACACACAATCTTTGCTCAGAATTTATTGGCTTTAAACATGTCTATGGATATCCTGTGGTCTGGAAGTACTGAATGGTTTGATGTATCTGCGAAAACTGAACACATCTTCTAAAAGGCACACACACACACACACACACACACACACACACACACACACACACACACACACACACACAAAGACACAGCTCAGATTTTAAACTAAGCCTTGAGGGCACAGTTGGCTAATATAAATCTTTATGCTGTAAATCATCAGTTATTAACTAAAGAATAGCATCAACTTTAAGAGGTAATCCTAAAGAAACTGACTAAAGACTCAGATGCAGTGTTGTCACAACCTGCCAAGCCTTAAAAAACAGATTAATTTAACTTAAAAGTACTAAAAGCAACTAGACCAACAAACCAAACAAAAAAAAGGCTAAAAGCCTCCCACGCTCATTGCCACACACTGCCACCAATCAAAATAAAACTGAACTGGCAAATACAATGTATGGTCACAAGGGTCATTCAGTAGTAGAGTTCCCCAGTTTCAATGTGGATACAGAGAAGTTATTCTAACACAAAAGTTAGATAGAATACTTCGAACCATATAAGCAAAAAAGATGCATTAAAGTCACATAACAGCTGCAAAATATAACAAAATATGTTCAGTGTATCTGTGTGTGTTTATGTGGATTACATTTAACATGTACCTGGAATATGCACTGAAATGTAGCTACTTTTAGGGCCCATTTACATGCAGAGAACTCAGTAGCCCACTGATATCATAACTCAGTTAGAATAACCAGATTAAACTGCTTCTCTGATCTGGAGACAATTGATGAAGATATCTGTAATGAGGTAATGAGCATCTTGCTGCAGCATGTAAACATCCCACCATATTCCCAGATTATTATTATTTTATTTTATTTTTTTTTTTTTTGGTCGGTGGCTCAGCCATCAAACTATCCTGATAAAGAGATTCGTGCTCCCAAGAGGATGAATTCCAAAGATTTTTTAATTTTTTTTACTTTGGCTTAACCAACACTGTGGTCCATGAGATTTTGTAAAACTTAAGGGAGAGATATAAATTACATGTATATGGAATTTTCATGGTTTCCAGAGGATAAATCATAATGGTTTCAGGGACTAACATGACCACCATAAAATCTAAAAGATTCAAGTGGGTACGCTCTTCCTCATTTTCTGTCTTATGTAATGTTACAGTAGTGAATGCTCATGTTAAAGTTTCAAACAACGAGGTCAGTGTATGTAACAAGTAATTACTGTGAGGCAAAAGCTCAGGCTTCACACTGCTCTAAACGCTCTGAAAGCTTGATCTTTTTTCTACTCTTGGCTCTGTATGATATCAAAGAGAGAGGATATCCCTAATTTGGTCATGTCAAGCTCAATGTTCTGGCTGTGAGCCAGAAGCCCCTCCCACTAGTTGTTCAGACCTTCTGTTTTCAAGGTTCAACCAATCAGCAGAAAGTGGGCTTTTATGGTGGGCACTCTCAAGAGATGAGAGCTAAAACAGCTTGTTTCAGACACTTTGATGAACTGAGGGGCTGCACCAAGCCCAAATATAAGGTGAATATGTATTATTTAGAATTATGAATCAAGCAAAGCTAATCTTGTAGAGTCCAAGAATGAAAATATGGACATTTAATAAATATCCAATCCAACTCTAGAGGGCATTCGTGCTTCCCAGAAAATGAACTTTGTACATGCATTTTAGCCACAACATTGGCACTAGAATGTGTGTGTGTGTTAGACCTAAGGATCTTTGTTGTTAACATTCAGAGTGTGTATTGTCTCAGTATGCTTGTGTTATTTTGTCTCTGTCCAGAGAACGAGGTGATCGAGGAGACCAAACACAGCTACCACAAGGACTTCTCTCACAGCTTCCCCGACCTAAAGAGAGCACACACACACACCAGACACAGGAGGAGCACCGGTGAGACGCACACACATAGTCAGCTTGTCCCTGAGAGACACACTGCTTAACAATGCATACTTTCTATTTTATTTTGTAGCTTTCCCCTTTACATCTATAATATATCATTTTAATAAGAAATATTTGTATCTTGTGCAAAACGTTACCACTGCAAACCATTGCAGGTTTGATTAAAAATTCTCGATGTCTTTGTTCACCTGCAGTGGTAGAAGAGGCCCTTCCAGCAGTGTGCAAAGTTCGGACGACAATTTATGAAATCCCCAGGAGCCAGGTGGATCCCACTTCGGCCAACTTCATCATCTGGCCTCCCTGTGTTGAGGTGAAACGTTGCACAGGCTGCTGCAACACCAGCAACATGAGGTGCCAAGCGGCTCGCAAACACTACCGCACCGTTAAGGTAGTGTCTCTACTCCTTCTCATGTCTATAAATGTGACCACTTGTGTGTTCAAAGTGTTTTGTGTTCTGGAAAAAGCTTTGAGTTTTCACATCACATCTGGAGGAGGGGATTGCCCAGTAGCACAGACTTACACTGCACTGATCAACACAGCTAGACCCTGAACACATAATAACCTAAATCTGACACCTCTGCAGTTGTTTGTTTCTTTCAGTAAACACTCCCTCTGACAGAAACATGTCGGGTGAGATTTGTAGAGTGTAAGGTGTAATCAGACAGAACTATGTGAAAGAGTGCTAAATGAATACACACACATATATTCAGATATTGGTTTCAAAGTCATAATTCGGTCAAATGAAAACAATGAGACTTCAAATCAACACTGTTTACGCACATTTTACAGCACTGCCTGAATTTATGGACATCCATCATGAATAAATGTTAATAAATCTATTTCATTATGACATTAAATCTACACCCAATATCATCACAAGAAAATTAACATCCTTGCCATGAAACAGAATTGCTTGTGGCCATACCTTTATTTCAAATTTTCTGAAATGTAGACACGTGGGTGGAGTCTAAAGTTTTAAGTTCAGTATTCAGACAGTCATCTGCGTTCATCCTCAATAACATTTTACCAAAACGTTCTACCTGTTTTACCAAATACCAAAAACAAGTATTTGGCATTACCAAATTTATCATAAAGTTCAGGTTAAATTTTTAATTTTATCATTTGTCATTGAAGGCTGGCAACCTAAAAGACTTTACATAAGATGGGAAACTGAGGAGCTGAAGTTAGGGACTGTTGAAAAGTGAAATGCAAAATAGCCAGAGAGAGCTATATGTATTTTTGCAAAGAACTTTCAGATTTTTTCATAGAAATGTTATTTTCATCTGATCCCCAGTAAACAGTATGGCCAGCCTTTTATCTATTGCACTTTTTTTTTTAAATTACAGACCCTTAGCACTATCACCACCAATGATGAAATATTCCAGCAATCAGCATTTTCGCATCCTGCGATAATGTTACAAATTTAACTTTCTGCTCTTTCTTTCGATATATATAAATGTATATACATTCATAGAACAAAAATATTCTGGGAAGTCTTGAATGATTAGTGATTCACGAGTCACTGATAAATTCAAGACAATACTCTGGTGGGGAAAGTGTTAATACAAACTAACAGTATATAAAGTACAATCACAAAATTCAACAACTCCTAACATTAAAAACACAACCATACATGATTTAAATTTGGCTGATCTCGTCTTTAAAGCATTCTCTTTGGGCAGTGCTGCACCATTTCCAGCGTGGCTGTTATTAATAGATTTCTCTTGTGCACTTGTGCGTCTACAGTGCATGCTGGATCTTTCTATAAGGGCCCTTCAACTTTCATTTTGGGGAAGAGGACAAAGTCACAAGGGGCTACAACTGCTGTTTGGTCTCTGAGACATAGCCAGAGGCCGAGCTCTCATCAGCGGTGATATCCTGTGACAATATAAGAGGCTACAAATTGTTGAAGGGATATATTGGCACATTCGCCGTGAACTGTGGCAAGTACTCTACAAATATTTAGTAAAAGGCTTCTGTTACTTGTCTTTTATTGGCACTGACTGAAAACACACTAAACGAATAATGGCACCGAACATGTAAATACACAGCCACTTACTTAAGGTATACACTGTACACCTGCCAAAAACAATTACTCTCCCCAGCTTAACCATTGTGTGACTGTGTGTGTGTGTATCAGTGACTGAAAATCTGGCAGTGAGGTAGTCCATGAACATAATAGCTTCCTTTTGATCTCATCCAGAGCTGGAAATAAGACTCAGTAAACCCCAACTGGTTCACAGTCACAAGCAGCCAAGTGGGAGCTGACCCAGGGATTGTGTGTCTGTGCGTGTGTGTGTGTCCTGCACACAGGAAGTGCATCTAAAATGCACTTGTATATTGTGCTAATGACATTGGTATTAATATTCACTGTATAACATGAAATATTTATAATAATTGCACAGGTTTATTGGTTGGTGGTTCATAATCAGGTGTAAGAGTGAAAGAAAATAAGAGTGTGTTGCCAGAGGTCAAGAGGGAAAAAGTGAATAAAAGAGGAAGGGAGGGGAGTTTGGTTCTCTGTGCTTTGGCTTGCTGAAACCCAATCTGAGATGAAAGGACTCATCCTTTGCCTGCTTACAGAGGAAATCAAAAATAAAGTCACTCACATGTGCTGAGATTCAGTGTTCAGAGGGTAAACGGTCACGACTGCAACTGCACTCACTTAAAGCCAAAGGGAAGATGGCAGGGCAGAGGTTTAGGTGGGGAGTCCATATGTGAGAAAAGAAGAGAGAGAAAAAAGATCACATTAGCCTCAGTATTGCCATAGATGGAGAGCACAGCAGGTTGGAAGAGATTCTGTAATGCCAAGTCCAAAGCTGTTGTACTGAAATGATGATTTGTCCTAGACTGCATGTAAAAGATGGACATAGCCACTGTGATGTCACCCACTGGTGTATGAAGTTCCCGTCTGAAGCCTCTGTTTGGTCACTGGAGTGAAGTTATCAGCTAACCCTTGGAGGCTTGTAAGAACTGCATCCCTAGATTGTATGAGGGATTCCCAAGTGCCAAGTAACAGACAAATATAATAGCAGAATTTCCCTCTCTAGAACTGTAGCACAGACTTCTTGGATGGAATGTACCTTGCAGCTGGCCATTTATTTGCCAGATAATTGCGTTAAAAATGTTTCAAAAGGCTGCGGCACCCCAAACAATGTTGGGCGCTCTGACTCGATTTACCTGAGTTGAAGCCTAGCGGACAGCTACTGGTGACACCCACCTGTGTCGGCACACCTGTCAATCAATAATTTTACTGCAAAGGTGAGTTTTGGAGCCAGCTTTAAGTGGGCATTAGAGGAACTGTAGTTATTACTTCGGCACTGGCTTCATCTTTCAAATCTGGAATTTTAAATGCTCAGTACACATGTATATGTGTTGAGTTGGAGTGTGAGATAGACAGATAGATTGGTGCTGCTTTGGTCTTGCTGTACAACACTGTATTGGTGAAGAGTTTACTAAGTCTGCAGGAAAAAAACTCGTAATTTACTAGCTGATCTACTGTACATCTAGCCCTCCAACTGCTCACTTATGGCAATAATTACAGCAGAACCCGACCCTTCAAAATTATTATGTGCACGCCTTATAGCATTATTGTCATGAAAGCCTAGTGAATGTGATGTGTGCTGTATAGTAGCACAGCTGCTCACCTCAGCTGAACCTCCTTGTGGGTTTTTGTGGAATTTTTTTTTTTCTTTTCGTAAGTCTTAGCTCTGCTATTTCAGAGTCTGTTAAGACTTGAAGCAGAGATGCTTGTGCAATTGGATCTGGCACTCCACAGACTTGGCTCGCTAACAGGGATGTTAGCATTAAGCATGTACCATCCCTTTGTGGTTCTTTTATTGTTTATGTAAGTTTATAGTATGTTGGGTGTGTACGTGTTCAAGAGCTGGAAAGACCCCTTGTTACATCAGTAGCTAGGCTCAGGCCTTTAGCGTTGATGTCAAGTGTGACGTGTGTTGACACAAAACAAAATACGCCTCACTTAGTATCAGTGAAATCAAACCTCGTGTCAGTGCTCCATTCATTCTTCCATATGAGATCACACACACCTGTGTGCTTGCACAAGTACAAAAAAGAATCTTATCTGTAGCACCTGTACTATACATAAACTATCTCATTACATCTTAAATATCACTACGTATTAGGTGCTCCTTTTAATAATTTCTTGGAATCAGCAAACCTATATTGTTTTCAAGTGCAAAGACACAACCTTGAACCTGACAAATATGTTTGATGTTTGAACAATAGCTGAAAATAATGCAGTCTACATCAGTTTTACCACCTGAAATCATCTTTGATGGCTGTCACAGTCTGAAAGCCATGCAGATTGGGGAGGTAAAGAGGATCCAAAGTGGAGGACGCAGGAGGCAAAGTTTACAACAAAGAGTGAGCTTTTAATGCTAGTCTAGAACAACAACAAAAAGGAGATCCAAACATAAATCCAAAAGGGCAGATAAATAGGGCACAAAGGAGACCAAAACACTAGGAAGCTAAACCAGGAGTGGACCGGATCACCACATATGATGCAACAAAAGGGAAGGACAGTACTATTTATACTTAAGAATCCAAACCTCAACACACTTACCAGAAAAACTGAACGCACCTTAGATTGTGTTTTAATGCAACAGAACTCCAAGTAAGGCACACAGCTATCACTCAAAATGGCCATTTTGTAATTCCTGCGCTGGTTTCATTTTTCAAACCTGGCAGTGCCATTGGCTTTACTAATTTATGTACTGAACTAGTTAGCTGGGTTGCTTATGTCAAAGTGTCCTAACAAACATGTTTTAATCCACCCCTTAAAAACGTTTTCCCTCTGACTGCCTTGCTCTCTCTCTCTCTCTCTCTCTCCCCTCAGGTGGCGAAGGTAGAGTATGTGAGACGGAGGCCGAAGCTGAGGGAGGTGCAGGTGAGGCTGGAGGATCACTTAGAGTGCATGTGCACCAACAAACGCCACATCAGCCCTAACTCAGACACAGACAATGGTGAGCATACAGCTGTGTGTCTGTATGTGTGTGTGTGCATGGGTTTATGTTGGCTCATTTCACATGTTAAGGCTCCTCCTGCGTGAATGTGTTGACTGACACCAACAGAACTGATAACATCTGAGGTATTTACAGTGTTTTTCCTGCCTGCCTGACTTAGTCCTACCTCAGGGCAACATCTCCCTCCACACACACACACACACACACACACACACACACACACACACACACTTTTTTTAAAGACCCCCAATCCATATTATTCAAATCTCTCGTACTCTACATAAACAGGGGTTAACAAAACATGTTTTTAGTGCACAAAAGGTCTTGCACTTTAGCCATCCTGTCATCAACAGGTCACTCCCCTCAGTAGCTGTGGGACTTCTGTTGACCCACCAACTTGCTGACTTCCCACAGGTCACACTTACGTCAGCTGAATTTAAAGCTATATATTTATGGAATATTTAGCCCCTTTCATACATGCAGCTCATTACATAAGTGCAATGGCATGTTGGTCTTGTGAATATGTCTAAGCTACTTCTACATAATAAGTCAAAAAGTGAATTAACTGCCATTTTAAGAAATATGTTGTTTATAGTTCTCAAAGACTGGCAGTGGTAGACAAAGCAGTCCAATTTTATGTGCATTTTTTGTGTTTTGGGGTAGAAAAAGGAGCTGTGCTAAAGAAAGAAGCCGTGCTCATGTTCCTTTCTTACAACAGGCATCAGGTGAAGAGTGACAGAAAGATGAAGGAGTGGAGGAGACAAAGAGAACGATGGCCTGTGACGGAAAACAAGGACAAGCACCACATTCTGCATTTGACTCCTTCACCACCTGCCATCAAGTGACAGCGAAAGGTTTGATGGAGCATATTTTGCCACATCACCTTTGGGAGGTTTGACAGAGGATTACTGACTCATGTCGACCTCACCCGTACTTTGAAATGTTCGCTAAAAAGCAAAGGATCAAAGTTCCAGACATGAACTCCAAATTTGCTGATGATTCTTTGATGGAGACAAGAAGTGATGATGAAAATGCAGAACTGATGTGGGTTCCAGGATATCAGAGGACTTATTGTCTGTATCCTGCTCCTTCTCTGGAGTATAAACCGCTCAGTGACTCGGATTATAAACTGGGCAAAATCCTTTCTAGAAACAGTGACTGGGATTAGATTTTGTACTCCAAGATTTACTCTTCCTCAGAAAAACACTCACACACACACACACGTATATCCTCTTATTTTTATAACCTCTCATTTTCTATTGCTATCTGTTTCTATTTCTGATATGTTATCCACATAAAGGATGGATGGGAAAAGATCCTTCTGACATGTTACTGATACTAATAAAATATTTATATGAAAACAAAGTGGGTGTGGTGATCAGAAAACAGCTTCTGGCAAACAGGTTTGTTACAGAGTGACTGAAGGGTTTACGTGAGAGAGAGAGATTATCTGGAAGACTGTAATACTGATGCTAAAATCTCTTTGGATTTGCAACTGAGAGAAACAGACACATACACATTGAACTTTGGTAAAAGTGAGACTAGAGAAAGACGTGGAAAGGCTGAATACAGAGCAGAATAACCAACAGCTAACAAGTGATTTTTCTGTGCTGTTCAACAGTTTTGTTATTTCAAACTCAGGTCAAGGAAATGACAGTTATAGTGGTATAGAGGAAGGCAGATGTTTTCATTGGTGACCTCATCCTCTGACTCACTGAAAGAAATGGAGGAGAAGGTGACTTCATATCAAACCGCTCACTTAATGTTCACTTTCATTACTGATGACGAGGAGCTCTGTTTCATTTAGATATGTACTCACTTCAGGCAAACTGCCTGTAAAACTGTTTGTTGTAGTGCAACTACCACATCACCCCATCAGTGGGGATGCTGCAGTGCTCGATACACATAAACTAAAATTCAGTGGGTCCTGCCCTTTGCCCATGGTCCCCCTCCATCAGCTCCACCAGCTTTCATGAAAATCAGTTTGGTAGCTTTTGCATAAAGCTGCTTACAGATACACAAACAGAGACAAATGCTTCAGAAACCAAAACAGTAAAGGTGCCTAAAGGAAATGGTATGCACAGGTTAATCTTGTATCATTTTAACAGAATGGATGTCAAGTTTTTGCTAAAGACTTTCCTCAAAGCATCAAAATCATGCATATTACACATCTACTGTAATGTACTATATTCTTGAGACAAAATGAAGGACAAAAAGCAGTCGTCTTGAGACCTGAAATGTATTATCTTTTCCACCTCAAGGGAAGAAGGAGAGCGTCAAACAAGGGGTCAGTGGGATTTATTAGAGAGATTTCGAGATCTTTTTATAAAAACATTTTTAGTAAGTTTGTACCGTTACTTGCTTTTATTTTTAAGCTTCTGAAGCTTATTCTTTTGTTACACCAATCATACAGCAATTGAGTTTAATGCATTAAAACAAATCAATTAGGAATGTTGCAAGAAAAAAAATGCACCAAATTAATGCCAAAAAAATTTGAGAGTGCTTGTTTGTATTATTGGCAGTGAAAGTATCACACTGGAGATACTGGGGAAGGCACTGGCTATAATGCAAAATATTGCAGTGTGTTTATGTGAGGCATGCGGATGGGGATGAAAGCCTATACAAACTACCATTTGTATAGGCTTTCGTGGAATTCTTAGCTCCCAGGCTTGATGAGTTTATGACCTTTGTCCAATGCAGAGGATTATTGGGAGGATAATGCCTGCACTAACTGCAGCAAATCAACAGAAAGAACTAACTTGAGCAGCTTGGGCACATATCTGTGACATCTTCAAAACCCAAGGTTCACTTGCTATTTTTTTCTTCTGGAGCTTTTGACTGCAGCCCACAACCTTCTTCAGCAAATGAAACATGTACAGTCTCCATCAACATTCAAATGCAAGTGCATACTGCAACGTAAGCTTTGGCTAAAACTATAGCATATTAACATCAGAACCGCAGCTGCCTTATGTCACAACTAAAGAGCAAACTGCTGGCGGTGAAGACTTGGTGTTTTTCCTTTCTTGAACCTGCAGCACAGAGCCGAACTGTGTACCCACAAGGCCGTTCCAGCTCCTGCTGGCATCCCACAAACCACACGGTCTTGCATCCCCCTCAAACAGCTCTTTGTGTTTCAGACAGGAAACACTTATTATGACATGCTTCATCAGCTGCATTTACATTTCAAACATACAAAACAAATGTTTGCTGGTTGAGGTGGTGAAAAAGCAGACGAGGCAGACAGACGGGTGACTTCATGCAAGTTTGGGGTCACTTTGCATAACTCACTTTGCTGGTATATTGCTCTTGGAGAAGCTGGTGTAAACCATGTGTAGACATTGGCCAAAAGTGTAACCAGAGTGGGTAGCTGGTATAAATACGTAAATTTCATAATTGAGTGGTTCTGTGTGAGCTGCACAAAGACGACACTGTTTGAAAACTTAAAAAAAAAAAAAAAAAAAGCTTTGGTTTTTGGCTCCAATCAAGTCAAATCTGCAGCAGCCGAATCACATGCTGCATTTTCATCTGTTGTGTTCTCAGGATCCAGCTCGATATTCAACATGTAAATGCATAAAACAGAAAGTATCATGTGGACATAAAGCGCAGTTATTTCTGTGAGAGAGAACAAAGAAACAGAGAGGAAACAGATGGGATAAGACTGTGTAACAAGGTTTGAAAGGTGAGAGGGCGGAAATCAAAACAGGATGGAATACAGGGAGTGTGTGTATGAGAAAGAGAGAGTAAAACAGAGTAAGTGCGTCTTTGTGTGTTAGACAGGATAAAAGTGGGTTTGTGTGTGTGAAACAGAGAGAGAAACTCCATCTCTCTAAAGCTCAGTTAAGCAGATTAACAACAGGCCAGCTAAAATGCTGAACTCTCTGCAGGTCAAGTACAACCTGATATAAGCCTATGGAAGTCCAGCTCCCCCCCTTCTGCTACAGATCCCAGATCAGATTACCAAACCTCCGTATTCCTACACTCTGCCATTAAGAGACTGGAAGTATATCTGACTCAAGGTCAGCAGGTTTAAGTACATTTCCAGGTTCTTTAATGCTGCTGTTCTTGGGTCTTAGTAGATTTTTTTTCTTTTCTTTTTTTTTTTTAATCAAGTTAAAGAATTAGTTTTACATTTTGAGGAATACACATTCTCTAGTCCTACTAATGTCATGGCAATACCAAATCAAGTCTTAAAATGCACCTATTATGTTCATTTCCACCTTCATATCTGTATTCTTGTACACTAATAGAGTAGCTTTGCTTGATTCATTGTTCAAAATAATCCCTGTTTATCTCATACTGGGTCTTGGTGCAGTCTCTAGGTTCATCTACTGTCTAAGACAAGTTGTTTTAGCTAATCTTCCTTTAAGGCTTCCCTCCTTTAGTGGCAGCTTTCTTCGGATTGGCTGTCCCTTGCAAACAAAGGGTTTGGACAGCAGCAGCATATCTAAGTGGGCTTCTGTACTCACAGCCAGAGATATGCATTCTCCATCATCCGTCATCATAAAGATCCAAGAATAGAATAAAAAAAGCTGTCTGAAACCGAGTGTTTCCCTCACAAGGATTACTTGCACATTTGCAGACCTCATTATTTGAAACTTTGCCATGTTTAATATGAGCATTGACCATTCTAACACTATATAGAGAGCACTGTGCCACAGTCTTGAGCCACCCGTCATTTCTTTATGTTTTGTTAGAAAAATGGGAAATAGGTGCAATGATTTACTGAAACATGTGTAAATGTACACTATATAAAAACATAGTTTGATCAGCTCAAAAGAGTTTGAAAGTCAGTAGTTGGTCTGACCATCTGTATTCTTCAACATAGTCTGAACACTCTTAGGCAAGTTTTCTTGTAATTTCTTTAAATAGTCTTTAAGAAATGTTCTCCAGACTTCTTGAAGGACATTCAAAGCTCTTCTTTGGATGTTGGCTCCCTTTTGTTCCGTTCTCTGTCAAGATGATCCCACACTGCTTCAATAATGTTGAGGTCCGGGCTCTGGGGAGGCCAGTCCATGACTGATAGTGTTCCATTGTGCGTTTTTCTATCCAGGTATGCTTTTACTGCATTGGCAGTGTGTTTGTGATAATTGTCAGA
>VUQI01034920.1:15319-27274 GCA_015106735.1 Paratilapia polleni
CACCCTAATTTAAAAAAAAAAAAAAAAAAAAAAAAAATCCTTCCTGCTTTCGTCCTTTCAGGCAGACTTTGTTTCAGTCCAACCTGCTCATGGTGTGCCTTTTTTCTTTCACCCTCAGTGATCCCCAAGTGCTTCTTGATGAAGGCTGAAATGTACAGAGCCAGAAAAGGCCAGGACACTCGTACTATAGGAGGAAAGCCAGTGGAGACGGCCTTTGTGAACAACGATGGCATCTACGACCCGGAATGTGAAAATGACGGCAAATTCAAGGCCAAGCAATGCAACAACACCGAGGAGTGCTGGTGCGTCAACAGCGCTGGCGTTCGCCGCACTGACAAGGAAGACAAGAACATCAAGTGTGACGAGCTGGTGGAGACCCAGTAAGTGATTTCACTGCAGTGGAGAACTGTCATGAGGGCGAATGGTTCAAGTACTCGGTGCTAATTTCTTGCTTTCTTGTTCCAGCTGGATCCGTCTTCAGCTGACGCACAAGCCGGTGAGCTCTAATGTGGATAAAACCAAACTGAAGGCGTAAGTACATTTCTGCAGTCCTTATTAAGTTACAAAGCATCCGGATATTTCTGTATTTCATCATTCGAATTTCTCTTTCTAATAACAGTGCCATCGGGGATGAGATTAACAGGCGTTACAAATTTAACAAGGACCTGGTGAACGAAACTAACGTGAGTAAGAGTCCAACTTGGGGACATATGACACAACTTTTAATTTACAGTAAAGTAAAACACACCACTACCAGGCTAACAAAACATGCTGTCATTCTACAGTATGACCCAGACAGTCGCATGATTGTGGTGGATGTGAGAAAGTCAGTGGGAGACCGCACACAGGATCTGTCCAAAATGGCCTACTACATGGAGAAAGATGTAGGTTGAATTTTTATTTATTTTTATTTATTTGTTAAGCTGTTTGCCTAACCACATCATTTCCTGCGACTTTCTGCAGGTGAAGGTGTTGCCGCTGTTCAGCGCCCAGGACAAGTTTGCACCTGTTGTGGATGGCCAGAAGCTGGAGATGGAAAACATCCTGGTGTACTATGTAGACGAAAAGGCCCCGACTTTCACCATGAAGTACCTGACGGGCGGGATCATCGCCGTCATCGTGGTGGTGGTGCTGGCTGTGGTTGCCGGCGTACTCGCTGTGGTGAGTACATTTGCCTGTCAGTGAAGTGTTGGTTGTTTGAAATTTGTTCTTTAAGCCATAACATTGCTGCTTCTTTTTGTGTGTTTGTAGTTCTTTTTCCAAAGGCGACAGAAACAAAAGTACAACAAAGCTCAGGTGAGATGAACTTCTTGTTATCAGTGTTGATGTAGATTTAAAAAAAACAAACAAACAAAAAAAAAAAACCCAGCATGGAACATCAGTTTTAACCTGTTTTTATCTGCTCTTTCCTCCAATTCAGCCAAGGGAGATGGACAACATGTAAAGCAAAGGGAGTGTGTGAAGAGTCAACGTGTAAATCGCCTTTTTGGATTGCCTTTTTTCTTTGCTGTGGGACTATGCCATTTTTCTTAATTTGGAGATTGTAAAGGAACAATCACTTTTTTTTTAATTTTTTTTTTTTTTTTATTTGATGTCACTTCTGCTACACGATGTATTTATAAATCATATAAAGTCTTAAAGCATCATCCATCTGCTCTGCATGCCATTAAGTACTGTGCATTTTAAAGCGTGCCTGACATGTCTCATTTTTAACATTAGGATTTGAATTTAAATTCCACATTATAGATTGTACAGTTTCTTACTTTGTGTTTCTTAGATTGTTTTTAATAAAATAAAAAATTTAAAAGACACTCGCTGTGTGAAGCAGGTTTCTTGATGTTGTTACGGGTCTTTTCAGTGGTTTGGCTGAGCCTCAGTCACAGTGGAAAAATACAGCAGACTATTGGGAGGGGGGTACAAGATGGAGGAAAGCACTCTGAAAACCATTTTAAATTTTGTGGCTTTGCTCTGGTCTACCAAATGATTAACACTACACATTACACTAAGCTGTGTATGTTTTCAGTTGTTTCAGTACATTTTCTCAGAAGCATAAAGCCTCGTCTTGTAAGATGGCTGCTTTGATAATGGTGGATTGCAGTAAGCACTTTTACAGGGGTCGGGTCCAGTGGAGGTTATTCCTCTCTAGATGAGGTTTTGCATGGGTGTGGCAGGTATCACGTCTTAGTGTGGGAGGAGGTTGTTGGTCACTTCTAAGCTGTACTCTGGAACCAACCTTCAACCTGTCCATCAGGTTCCAAATGAAAGCATTTGCTTGTACAGAGAAAGCCTTTAGCTTAAAGTGACACAGCAAGGATGACTGTTCACAAGTCAGGTGAAATGTCCAAAGTCCAAGTGGACTAAAGCAGCAGACACCATCTCATCAAACAGAAACAGGGTGAGGTGGGAGGTAAAAAAAGAAAAGAAAAGCAGTCTGGTTTCCTGTTGCAACATAGTTGCAGCATGTTAAGCATGTGGTTTGTTTTGTGTTTCTTGAAGGCCACACTTGAGAGGCTGTCCCTATTTATACTTTGTCAGAATGAAGCCATGCTGAAGGTTAAAGCACATTTTAAAGAATACTGACCAAAAAACCTAATTCCTGGCTGTTTATCCTACATATTTTCCTTTATTTTGAAAGTACTGCAGTTGGCTTCATTTCTTTAAACCTCCCCGTCCCCACTGTAAACATATCATTTGTCTGCTGTGCCTTAGTTCCCTGTGGCCTCACCCAGTTTGTTTACTCGTAAGCCCTCCCCCTACCTCTATCTCCATAGCAACTGGAGCACAAAAGCAGGTGTCTGACTAGTTCAGCCAGGTTATGTATCATATATCTTCCCCCCATGCCCCTCCCCCACCTCTCTACTCTGTGAAAGACTGCAGGAATGAGGGTGTACCAGTTGCTGTGAGGTACCTGCTGCAGGTATTAGCATGTCACTTTTGGTTTGCTCCAATGAGGACAGAGAGCAGAGAATGAAACTGTTTCCCATGGGGGAAGGATATTTCCACAAATGACAGGGATTTTACACCAGTGACTCAAGCAAATGTTTATTTCAAGGATGATTGAAATACAATGTATTCCATATCACAAATAAATAGAACCAGATTTTTTCTCACTGTATACAGGATTAAGATAATACTAGGAGGGAAAATAATCTAATTTAAAGTACCTTACATTAAAAACAAAAAGTAAATCACGTTTTTCCAGTTTATCTTTAGGTTACTATATCAGATTCGGTTTCATGTTCTGTCACACCCGCTAACAAAGAAAACAGACAACACTGAAGTTCTCTGGAACCTATTCAACAGCCAACGTACATTTTCAGCAACGTTCCTATATTTCTTAATCCTCTCCCCTTCTTTTACATTTCTTTTTTCTTTTTAACTTTTAACACACATTTCTCAGAGCTGAGTTCACACTGATCAATTCTCCTCACGAAAGACGTCTGAGCTGTGAGTTCTTTTTTTTTTTTAAATTAACCACACCTTTCACAATTCACTGTTTTTCACCCAAACTCAAAGACCATTAAAACTCTGTGTACTTCATTTTGCATGTTTACTTACTACTGAAAAACAAAACAAAAATTAAAAAAACCCCAAACAAACAAAAAAAACAATGTGGTGTTTCTCCGCTGTCCCTCAGTTCGACAGGTTTACAACATAATTTTTGTCCACCTTTGTTCCTATTCCACACCTGCACAGAGGAATTCTCTTCTCTGTGGAAGTCGAAAGTTTATGAATCGATTAAGGTTGCATGCCAAGGTCAGATCCCACGTGCAGAAACCAGGAAACTCTAGGGCAGCAAAATGAAGCCTCAGATGGCCACTTCAGGCTGGATCCAAAAGCCAGTCAATACAAATAGACTCCAGTGTTAAAATGCCCAGCTTCTCTGTAATAACCACCCCCTTAACAACAGTTATACAGTGAGGGAATTGTTTTCTAACTAACCCATTATTTTGTCCCGGATTTTGTTAATGGATAAAGTTAAACCAGGCCGCTGTAGTCTATGGCCACTAATTTCAGTCGGTGAACTGGTCCCGTTGACAGTGTTTGTGGTCTTGGTGTTTTTTGAAGTACTTTTAAGGCATTACATGCTTGCTGCACGTGCTCCAGATTTGGTGAGTGACATTTTATTAGTGTGTTACTTAGCACTAATCAACAGGTATGTGTGCCTGTGCGATGCACCCATACAATCTATGGATGCAGCTTGCTAAACAAGCTTCCTAGCCTTAGCTCATGAGTGAGTACACCACCCTCTTGCCCAAATATGGTTACTTCTGGCTGCAAAAAAACCAAACAAACAAAAAAAACAAAAAACAAAAAACATGACTCTGGCCAAAACACTAATATTGAGGCTTTGAAATATCCAGAAACCAAAAGGGTGGCTACATCCATCATTTATGTACAGTCTACAGAAAAGACTGTAGGATGTGATCTGGAGGAGAGCATGTTTCAAATTGACTCATTAACCATATTGTGTATGTGTACATCTAGTGAATATGTGTAGTTTTTTTTATTACATTAGCTGAATAACTAAATGCAAAACCACTCCAGTATTTCTCATCAGTTTCTGTTACTGCTGACATGGTAAAGATGCCTTCTTTTTCTTCCAGAGTCCCTTTTTGTGCTAAATAAATAAATAATCCATACAGAGATCTATATTGTCATTGTGTGCTGGTAAAGAGAACTGAACAGTTTTTTTTTTAAAGTGAACTCAGTCTAGAGAAATGTGTGTCATCATAAAAAAGTGTTCATAAAGTACACTTAATTTCCCTTTTCCAAACCTTAACTGTACAATACTTCCCCAAAAGCTGTCATGTTGTATGCAGAGTGGAAACCCTGTGCTGATTCTAGTCATTCACCTCACGCGAAAGGCCTTATGTATTTGAACATGATTAAAGTTTTACCACTCTCCTGGCTGTTCAGTAACTAGGAGCACAAAGGGGACAAACTGGTTTCTTCTTGTAACACAACTCACTAAATCCACAGCTCTTCTATTGCACGTACTGCAGGTGCATACAGCTCTGGATGAGCTGGTTTAAACACATTTTAAACAGCTGTGCTCCACTGCAGTCTGGTTACCTGTTATTGCCTCCTGCTTTCATCACAATGTCCTTCATTATGCATGACTGTAACACTAAGAGTTTCACTTCCTGCTGGAGCCACTCTGCCCTACAGGAAGGCAGGAAAAAAAGATACCCTCTAAATGATTTGTTAACAAAGCATCATTACCGCCTCTGTATGACTGAGCATTACTCTTTAAGGCGGGAACACAAAAATTAACTTTACAAAATGGAAATGTACCAGGTAACACTGATAGATGAGACATTTCAGAACGTTTGCTCAGTCTGTCAATAACACTGTTGACTTTTCTCCTTGGAGTGACAACATGAAAGCAACACACTCTTCAGGGAGACAAAAAGTGTTCTTGGCATAGCAAAGCCTCTTAGTTGCTTCTGGACCCTTTGCACCTTTATATAAAGCTTACAGCTCCAGTCTCAGCCACAAATCTCATGAAGTGTTCTCTGAGGAAGGTACAAAGGCACTGCATGGTGATATCCATAAATTGCTGCAACCTCAGCTGGTCTGTGATATTAAACTATACCCAACAGATAAGACAGGTTTTTTTTTTTAGTGCCCAGCTTGTCACAGAAAAGTGAGCACTCCATTCTTCAGAATTTAGTCTGGCTAAATGAGGCAAATGCACAGATGGAATCATTAATAGTGCAGCTGTAAATAAATCCTAAAATCCTACATTTTATAATGTAAATAAGGTCAGGATGTGTATTTTTGTGCCGTCACAGCAGTGTGGGGGCCTTGCTGGGGCGTCCTAGCGCTGGTGGGGATTTGCTCCTCAGCTCTTTGCTCTTTAGGCACACGGGCTGGGCCACCATCAGGGCCGGGGCAGAGAGATGGTGGGCGGCGGCCTTCTGCTGATGTGCGCTGTTGATGTAACTGGAGATAAGGAGGGTAATCTCCCTGATCTGTTCACAAAACAAAAACAGGGATATATGTTCATCTCATAGACTGTACGTAAAAGATGGACGTAGCATTTGAGTCAGGAAAATGAAGGCAATGCAGAAGTCCTGTATGCTTTCTAATGACTGTCAGGGGGGCAAGTACTCTGTTTGCAAAGAGAAATCGATTGCATGCAAGTCTATGAGACCCTGCTTCTTACTTGATCTATGTCCTCAGCAAACACTTTCCTGATGTTGGTTTGTGGTCTCAGTTGCAGGTTTCAAGTCTTCTCTACAAGCACATTACGTAATGCCAATGTGGCATTTGGTCCTAATTTGGTAAGATGCACCATTTCAAACTGGCGAAGTTGTGACAGCACTGATCTCTGGCTGCAAAACAACCAGACCATAACAAGACTTTTCTGCAACGTTGCAGTAATGTTATAGAACAATGTAAATATGATGCATTTTACTAACAAACGTAACATATTTGCAATGTTGTTTTGTAACACTGCTGTGACTGGGCCCAAGTTTTACATTATTGTCAGTAAACTGAAACATTAGGCAGACATAGGAAAACCAACAGAGGGTGTCAGTGCTACGCTGCCCCAACCATACTTTGTTTTTAGGGTTATTAAATACAATACAATGCTTATTTTTTTTAAAGTACATTTCTATTCAGACTAAATAGACAATCAAATACTGGACTTACTGGACTACTAATACTGGACTACTAACTTAACTGGTGATTCTAAATTGGTCGTAGGTGTGAATGTGAGGGTGAATGGTTGTCTGTCTCTCTGTGTTAGCCCTGTGATAGACTAGAGACATGGTCAGGGGTGTACCCTGCCTGTCGCCCCATGACAGCTGGGATAGGTTCCAGCCCCCCCACCCACTCTGGATTGAATAAGGGGAAGAAAATGGATGGATTGATGTTCACAATTAATAGAGATACTCCTGGGGAAAAAAAACAAAAACTCAGCCACCTCGTGATTAACAACTTAGCTAGCAGTGATTTCAACAGCCAAAAACTTTTACATAAAGTTGTGTGAGTGCCTTTAATTTCACATAGAAATGCATGTTACATTTTGTTTCACATGATCTTTATATGCCAGTTCCACTCATAGTTTTACATTGAAGCCAATGACCAGTTAACTGCATCATCCTCAGTGTTATTTTCAGGGTTCCCAGGAGGACAAAGGTAATGCAGAGTCAGGCAGGAATTAATTGGTTAACCTGTCCTGATGCTGGTGCTAAGCTGACCCACACTGTGTTCTGCAATATGCACTGTAGCAGTGATGTCATACACTGATAGATATGGAATGAATGGAATGAAAGGCAGCAGTTTAACACAATGTTAACTTAGACAAATCTAATCCATTCTTGGAATTTTCCAAGTTTTTATCTTTTGCTACCACTACAACAAATGTATCCTCAGCTGTGGCTGTGGCCGGGGGCGGATGTGGCTCAGGAGGTAGAGCAGTACTAATCGGAAGGTTGGTGGTTTGATTCCTGGCTACCCCAGTCTGCATGCCGAAGTGTCCTTGGGCCAGATACTGCCCCTGATGCACTCATCGGAGTGTGAATGTGTGAGTGAATGTTAGAAAAAAGTGCTTGTATAAATGTGTGTGATTGGGTGAATGAGACATGCACTTAAAAAGTGCTTTGAGTGCTCACATAGAGTAGAAAAGCACTATATGAGTACCAGTCGATTTACCATTATAAGAATACAGTCCAACCATATATTGGTAAACTCTCCTTGACTGTCTGAATTGTCACCGCATCCTGCTCTCTCACTGACCTTGGAGGCGTCCATAGCAAACAGATGTTTCTCTGTAGGTTTGTCTTTGCTGGTGTTAGCACCGATGCTCTGACCCACCACCAACATGAAGTCCTGCTTGCAGCCTCCAAATGTCATCAGATTCTTGTAGGGGTGGGACACCAGCAGTTTCTGAACACACAGATACAAAAAAAATTGCGTTAAAATTTTGATAAAAGCACAGAATACAATGTACAGAGTTCTGAGTCCACGTATTTGACATAAAAGCAAATATCACACCCTCATATATGCTCTTAGACCTCTTATTTTTATTTTGTTAGCGTCACCTTTCACTTTTACATTTTCACCAGATTTGCATGTCAAAAATTATGTAAAGCTATGTGCATTACATTATATTTAAAAGTTATTTTAGACCATTTATAAGGTTTATTTCCAGAGTTGTAAGAAGCACAAAAAGAAAAAAAACCACTAAATGGACTGGTACTTATATAGCGCTTTTCTACTCAGTTTTGTGTACTCAAAGCGCTTTATAAACAACTGTTATCTGCAATCAAAGCAGCAGAGGAAAGATAGGGTCTTTACCCTAAAATATAAAGCGCCTTGAGGCGACTGTTGTTGTGATTTGGCGCTATATAAATAAAATTGAATTGAATTGAAATGAATATCATTTCTGTACAGGTTTCTGAAACTGTTACACACAGCTGCTTACAATCGAGTTGTGCTCCAGAATGCTGATACCATCTTCATGCACAGCCAACCAAACACGTACACCCGACTCCAGAGAGGGAGTGATCGACTAAGAACAGAGAACAACAGAAAGCGAGGTCAGTTCTGAATGTATTTTTATACCTACATGGTATACTGGGAGTAAGATGTGCAGAAAAATGGAGCCCTTCTGTGAAAGCACCCAGTCAAATATTGTTAACACTGTTCTAGACAAAATGTGAATGAAACATTAAAGAGACCTACTTGGAGGTTTTCATTCCTTACTTTTCTCTTTCCGTTGTTTTCAGCACACTGACAGTTTATTCAGTTTATATGTTGGCCTCCATTTGTTCAACAGTGCCACTTCTTTTTAATTTGAGAGCAAATAATCATAGTTTGCAACTTACATTCAGTATCTGAGCAGATGATAGGATAAACTTCATTTACAATAGATTACTGTTCACACATACTCACCTCTGCTTCAAACAGTTTGGCACCAAAGAAGGGCCACTTCCTGGCTACGGTCAGGTAGATCCTGACGCACTCTGATGGACTTCGACCCCTGAGTGAGGCCCAGCGGGCAGAGAGACGCTGCAACAGTTGTCTAAGGGGAAGGAGAGGACAAAACATCTGCCATACTACAGCAATCTATCTTTAAGACAGAGTTTGCTTTTTTAAGTTGCTTTTTCTGCATTTTTGGAAGTCCCTTTCTGACCATTAAAAACCTAAAAAATGTCACAGTTTTAGAGATCTGAATGGACCCTGTTAATATGATTGATGGGAAAACACATAAAGGTATTGTATGTTTAAGATGATGACAGAAAATTAAAAGGCTAGCTGTCACGGAACAGCCTCCTGGGATGAAACCCTTGAGGTTATAACTGTAAAAAAAGACAGTAAAAGCATAAAATTTACTCAACAGAAAAAGGTCCATGCACTAGGAAGCAGGTCATGTGAGTTCAGAATTAATGGATAAAGTTTTTATAGCGTGTTTTCTGGTACCTGAGCTGCTCTTCAGATGTGCTCCTGCGGTAATGTTTAGGGTAGAATCTGTCCAACACCTGCTTCAGGGTCTGATTAGACTTGGTTTGGGCCGATCCAGAAGCAGAGAAGGGACGCTCAAAATCTCCAAATTCCACCTGAACACAGACATGCAGTGCAGAAAGCCCAGACTGTATTCATACACGTCCACATTGAATATGCTTCTGCTCTTTTACTCAAACTTAACAAAATAAAAGAATGGATACCACATATGTGGCAAGTCTGGGTGTACATAGATATAGAAAGAAAAGTCTGTTAGATATAAGTGTTTTTAGATTAGGGTCCGAATAACCAAATAACATATGAAACATTGCTATCTTTAGCTTTATCCATTAAAGTCAGGACAAATTACACATGGTGTAAAAGATGTGTGAAATGCAAGAATTACTTAAAGAAATCGCTTGATTTCAGACCTGGGCAAGCAGGGCGGCCATTTCCAGAGCCAGTTCCTTGTTGACAGGAAAGTGACCCGCTACAATGGCTTCATTGGTCTGATATGCCAGCAGTAACCTCTCCCTCTCTGACTCACCCCTCACTTGGAGAGAGAAGTATAGTCTGGGAATGGAGAAGGAAAGTTAAAGAGAAACAAAGACATGAGGGAAAAGTCACCATCCTCCTGAGAGAACTTGAAAGAAACATGTAATCCGGACAGTAACCCAAATCCAAATTTCCCCCTTTGTGGTGTGACAACAAATCCTGATCTTGTCTTTGTTCATGCACTATGAAACCATGTCCCATTTTAAATTACAGTAAACAGTAATACCATCAAATATTATCAAAGTATTCTACTTAAACTTGCAATGGACAGACTGCATTAAAACAGTTGAAATCAATGCAGCAGAAGCGGATATTTTATTTTGCATGCCTCCCTTTTCTAAAACTCAATGCTTACATAACACAATGCATCGCTGTCTGATGAGCTCAGTTATTTTCATTTAAATTTGTTTCACTGCAAAACTACTTACTAGCTCAATAAAAAAAAAAAGAACAGCATTATTCACAAAAGGCTTCATACAACTTTTCTCACGTGTTCCAGTAATCCCCTTTAAATGACATTTATTTGGGATTTATGGTCTTGCATTAGCGGACTACTCAGTCCGCAGGCTACTCAGAGAGAGGGACTGAGGCAATTCAACTAATGCAGAAGCTACGAGACGCACTTGTGTGCAGTCCTTCAGAAAGAAAAAAAAAAGCAAACAATATGTAGCCTGACTGCAGTGACGATGTTTGCAGGTAGAATGCCCATTGGTTGACAAGCTGGCTTGAACAGGAAAGGTAACCACACCAGAGTTAACCAAGAAGAAGAAGAAGAAGAAGAAGCTCAAAGGAAACATCAGAGATCAGCATGAAAAGCACACAATGGCTGTGTGGACACTCGGTTTCACTTCACTACGAAGAAGATCTTTGCATATTATGAGTTCTGTCTTAAGCTGAAGAACCAACAGCAGCTGAAACATAAACAAGAGCAGCCCATGTTACTGGTTGTTTGACATATTTCTGACCATGCCCCCAGGAGACAGTACACAGCGACAACACGTAGACATGGGTCTACAAAGCTCTGCGTGGCTACCAACATACTACCAAAAAATCCCAGTGTTTTGGTTGAGGCGACACTGGAACTCGTCCACTTTAGCGACCCTTAATAAGCAGTGTGCATACAATATGACAGCGTCCTCCTCTACCTGTTCTTGTAGGTGAGGCGGACAGTCCTGGTGTTTTCCGACTTGCCGGTGTGGTGCTCCTTAGAGGCCTGCTCCCATTTGGAGATAATGTCGCAAATCTGCATACGAGAAGAGACAGCTTTGTTTTGGAAAATACAGAACTTTCAGTCTTCCAAAACTAATCATCACATGCATAAAAGATGCACCTTGAGGCCTCCCTGCAGACAGTGTTCCAGGGACCGTCCAGTGGGGTCATCGGTGTACAAGCTGAAACCAGAAAGTCCTGTTTTTCTCATGCTGGTGTCCTGGTTGAGACGACACTGAAACTCGTCTACTGTTGTTGAGGCATCAAAGCTCACCACCTATGAATAGGGAATTAAATTCACAAGTGAGTAAAAGCACTTGGTATGGCAATGGTAGTAAAAGCAATAATCATGACAGCTGGGGTCCATATTAAAAAAGACACGATCTGAATCTGAGTGAGCAATTATTCTTCAGAGATTTCAAAATAAATCCTGGTCAAACTTAAGCTCACAACAGCAAAATTGTTAACATTTCTATCTCAAAACATTCACAAGTTGTTTACTTTAAATGCTGTGTACAGAAACTGAAATATAACTGACACAGCTAACATGTTAATGTTTAACAGGTGTTGTGACTGCCTGATGTGGAAAGATGAAAGATGTTCTACGCTTGTGTGAAAATGCATCTACTTCCTGTCACAGCTGTGGTTTAAAAGGATTTTTTTTCTTCCCAGTGGCTGTTACTGTTAGAAATACAGAAGAATAAAGTTTTTGTTCACTGATGACAAAATAAA
>VUQI01034920.1:27294-40493 GCA_015106735.1 Paratilapia polleni
TGAAAACAAAATAAACTTCACAGAAAGAAAAAAAAAAAACAAGAAAAAAAGTCTTTATTCAATAAAGAAAGGTGTAATCTTCTTTTTCATTAACATTATCCATTAAATATTCTTAACCAAGACAAGAAAAATGTGCCATAATTTAAAAAATTAATCTTCCATTTCATAACTGGTAAAACCACAGTTTTATTTTAATCCTAAATTCCACTGTAAATTGCTGTGTTGTACAGTACTGTACAAAAGTCTTGAGCCACCCCTCATTTCTTTCTTGTAATTTCTTTAAGGAGTCTTCAGGAATAGTTCTCCAGGCTTCTTGAAGGACATTCAAAGGTCTTCTTTGGATGTTTGCTGCCTTTTGTTCCATTCTCTGTCAAGATGGAATGATCCCACACTGCTTCAATAATGTTGAGGTCCGGGCTCTGGGGAGGCCAGTCCATGACTGATAGTGTTACTTTGTGGTTTTTTTCTATCCAGGTATGCTTTTACTGCATTGACAGTGTGTTTGTCATGCTGAAAAATGAAGCTGTTGCCAATCAGATGCTTTCCAGACGATATTCCATGGTGGATCAAAATCTGACAAGATCCCCAATAGAACTGGCTGAAATGCAGCCCCTCCACCATGTTTTACACATGTGTAACATTTCTATTTTGGTGGTACTGTCAAAGTTGCATTAACCATATTTTTTCAATTAGTTTGTGTAAAGACTTCAACCCAAGCTTTCCTTATATCTCCTTACTAATGTATACATACAAGGAAAAAAAACTAAAACATACATGCACACTTTTTTGTGTGTGTGTCATGAGAAAATGCATGGGGTAGCAACTGGGTGAGCAGATGAAGACATAATTAATCTGACTCAGGTTGAGCACACTTACTTGGAAAGTACTAGAAAGTGTCTTTATATATGATTAACTGAAGTAATCTCACCAGCAATAATTCCAGAATAAGGGGGATCATCATAAACAGTTTGTGGGATAAAAAGATCATCTCTCTATTTGCACAGTGATGATTGCCTCAGTGTGTTTTGGCACGCAGACCAAATATTCAAGACTGATAAATGGAAATTTTGTCTTCAATTCCAAGACAAGAGAGGAGAGAGTGTACTGCTGCTATCTAAAACAATTAAACAAAGCAGTTACGGGAAACACAAATTTTTTATATACGTATAATACAAATAAGATTTCCAGAACAGATTGGGCAGCAACAGATATGTTCACCTGTATAAAAATGAGCATTAAATGCAAAGTAAACTTATGGGAATGACCTTTTTTGGAAGGGGTGGTCATAAAGCAAAGATCTGGATAAAGTAAAATGAGGAGCGTAACGAAAGGTTTGACATTCGGCAAAGCTGTTCCATTTCATTCAGAGGGGAACATGAAGGTCTGAACCAAAAATAATGTCAATACATACTAGAGTTGTTGAGACATGTCACTAAAACACAAACATGGCAACCTTGGGAAGCCTGTTAGCCGAAAAGTTAGGGCGGCTTAGTTAAGTGTTCACAATTGTCTAGGAAATTCCATTTGTGTTTGTGGCAGCTGTCAGATAAATATAACAACAAAGACATCACAGTTACAGACATACAGTTACATACATGAACAACCAAGGGCTCCAAAACAACAGCAACAACGTCGCCAAGAATCAAAGCACCACAATGTACACAAGACACACACAATTCATATCACCTGGATTCCTTCAACACAGCTGGCTGCATATGCCCAAAGCAGCACATTCCAGATTTAAATTCCAGTCATTTGGTGCAGCCCATTCTCCTGCTTTCTGTATCTCATTTTCCTTCTAGTGTCCCTGTCATTTATAAAGACAACAACACCCCAACAAAACAATCTCAAAGCGAAGGTGGCAGTGGGATCATAATGATAACAGCAAATAATTACCAAGGCCATTAAATGAAATATATTATATTTTAGACGCAACCTGTAACAAAATATCTGTTTAAAAAAAAAAAAAAAAAATCTATGTAGAATATGTATGTGTTGTGGTATTTCCTTTGCTTTATTCTCTCATACAATATGGTAGAAAGGGCATTTTAGCCAGACAGCAAACAGGTTTTTGTGTCTTTCTTAGTAATCCGGAGCTGTTAACACCTGTTCAGATAATGACCTCATCACTTCCTGCATGCATAGGTGGAGAGAGCCAGGAAGCAGGCAGTGGCAAAAACAAACACCCACCCAAGGTAAAACATGGAAGGTTAGGTTGATACTGGGTGGAGCAGTAAAGCCAAGAGAGTGAGCATGCGTAGGACAACTTCAACAGATACAAATCTATCTGTGACTTGATGACACAAAGGAACATTCAAATTGCTGGCATGAATACTCTCAATATAGCTTCCTCTCATATCATAGCCTTTATGTGATAACAGAGCCATGATGGGAGAGTTAGTCAGCAAGAAGCAAGCTGCTTGCTTGAGCTAGCATTTTATTCAATTATTGTTTAAACTAGAAAAAGACACCCAATCGAAAAAAAGAGACGTGCTGGGCTCAAAACAAGCAGACAACAACAACAACAAAGAGATCTACAGCTCACACACTGCAGGGCTCCAGTTTTCCATTTAGGGCTCCGGTTCCTATTTATTGCACCACAAACAATGTGACATTATGAGCAAAACTGCACTTCAGACAGTAATGTATACAGCGGTGTCATCTTGTAACCACAAGAAACTGGACCTTTGAGGATTCAGTCTGTCTGGAATACAACTGTCTGACAATGAACAAACATACATGCCTTACAATGTACAGAGTTCTTTATAGATAAGAAAAGAAAACAGAAAAAATGAAAGAAAAGGAAAAAGGACGAAACGATCATGATATTTGGGCACTAACCAACCATAAAGAACATAGGTCTGGAAAAGTCAAATAGTATCATACCATAATGATATGAGGTGAAAGCTAGAAAAAAACCCCAGTGTATTCTTGTATAAAACATTGTTACCAATGGACAAATCTTCAATAGGGTGTCCTATAGTATGACTGGGGCTAGGCAGCCATCATCAAATGCTTGAAAACACCAAAGAGGTGACTGCTGTGGTTTACAAAAAATGGAATAGCAGCCAAGAACCAACACTTCAAAACATATACCACAATCCTACACAACTCTAAAGTATTTCTGTGTAACTGGATCATGTGACTCATAGCATGTGATTCAAGATGGTGCCGCTGTATGGTTTATTGTCAGATGAAGAGCGGTGGTGCTCAAAGTGTCACATACATTGTGGTGCAATAAAGAGGTAAATGTGGAGACGGGCATTGTAGAAGCTGTGGTGGGTTACTATTATCACCTGGTATGTGTTGTTGAGGAAGTGAACGGGGACGCTGAAGGGCAGGGAGTGGTGATAGGGATTCCTCAGAAGGATAGACAAGATCTCCATACGAGAAGGCCTGGCCTGCCTCTCGCCTTTCTGCTGGGTCCGCTCCATGGAGCGCTGGCAGTAGATGGCATACTTACCCACCTCCGTCCTGAGGGCAAAAGGGAGCCACTCTTTAGTTATGCTTACATGTATATTTCCATATCCTGAACTCACTCAAAGCAACTCAGAGCTCAAAACAAGTAAAACTGAGATGCCTGTTGGTCAAATAAAGGAATCAGAGAGTAAATATGTGCTTTTTTTAAGTTACAGTTGTGCTTATGGCATAACTGTCTCTAACAATCCCAAAGTATATTAACTGAGTTGATTCATCCTCCAATATATCCCTGGAAAGAAGTATTCAAATGCAAAGAGCAGCCAAAACTGTATTCAAACACATACACATATAGACATACAGTACACTGGTTTTATTTTGTGCCTGTTTCGTGTCAGTTTTCAGGACCTTTGTGTTTTCTCACCTGGAGTCTGCATGCCTTTTGAGGTGAACCTGGAGCAGCCAGAGGAAAGGATGCTGAGGCAGAAACAGTCCGACACACAAGGCTAGAAACTGCCAGCCCTGGAGAGCGATGCGCAAACACTCAGTCACTACATCCTTTACAAACTGTCACACACGAGTCAGTGAATCTGTATGTAGCACTGCAGCTGACAGACTGGAAATAACATTGTTTCCTTGTTTCATATGAACCATGAAACCACTGGCCATATTGGATCCTGTTAATCAGTCACACCGAGTTCATTCATTGTGCTGGGACTCAATGTGTTTGGGGTGTTTCTAGCTGGATGAGACATCAGCACACTTTGGAATTTGACATCTCTCCTGAAGCAGCTTTCAGCTTTTCTTTCTGCCCTCTGCTGGTATTTCTGGTATATCTGGTTATGGGATATGGAAGATTACTACAAAGTGACAGTGGATAGACCTTCTGGTCTAGAAAAGTGGGTGTAGATTTAAATGTTCTTTTGGTTTTCATGCCAACATAAGGGAGGCAAGACTCTTCAAAGTACAGTTGTAAAATCTATGATACAGTGATAGACACTGAAATATCTGATCTTTTCTAAGAAGTTTTGATACTCATTAAGCCAGTGAACCCTGATGATACCACACTTTTTTTTTTTTAGACAGGCCTTCCCTTCCATTTAATGACGTATACTGCTGCTGCCACCGTATGGTGAGAAAGCAAACCTGCAAGGGTCCTGGATTGCCATGTGGCTGCCTCTTGCGGGTCTGCTTGATCAGCTGGCAGAAGAACTCATTTTGAAGCTCGGGGTGAGCCAGGCACACCTGCAGGGCACTCTGGGCCAAGGAGACATGGTAGTCAATGGCCGGAGCGTCAATGGCCACGTTGATGAAGAGCTGACAAGTCTGAGAGGATGTGATGGATAGAGTTTAAAAGAGAGGAAATATGTGAAGCTTTATAGCATTTTATGATACAGTTCTCCAGTCTCATTGGTAAAGTATATTTAAACCAGTCATTTATTTGATAGAAGAAACTGTCAGTTACTAAATTTTTATTTGAAGATGTAGAGGTTTGTGGCAAAGATGTGTGTACCTTGAAGAGTTTTACCGCCTCTGTCTGCAGAGCCTGTGAGGGCAGGGTGGTGAGAGGAGATGACAGAGCCTCTTTGCTGAAACACAACATGGGGTGTCTCCAAATCTGAGAGTCTGAAAGGCAGATAGACAGACTGCTAGGTAATGGCAATAACAAGCATAACTGGTCTTATGAATAAAATATGAGAAAAACAGCTAACACAGATAAATAACTAACATATAAACATAAAACATATAACATAAATAACAACTAATACTAGACAAAAACTTCAAAGGTCATACATGGCAAAGCACTGGTGCCACTGTGACCAAGGTTATTATAATTCCTTTAAACTATAAGTGTGAAAAAACGTTTTAGTTAATTGAAATAAAAATATAAACTGGACTTTAGAAGAAACTAAAACCTAACTCAAACAACACTGTCTACTCTACAACACGTACTAAACTGAGTCGAATTTGTCAAAACAACCAGAATAAAGAGACACTGCTGCACATATTTTTATTGCTGTGCTGTATTATTGTACGGTTGTGAAAAATCTGAGAAATAGCACCCCTAACATAATAAGAAAAACTAAAATGAGTAAAAACTAAACAGAGAGTAAACATTTTAAGAATTTTTGTTGCAAATTTGGCACAGTTGTGTTAAGAATTTTAAAAAAGGTTCAGTAACATCAGTGTGGCTTACCTCCTAAATGCTTGCTGTTTACTGTCTAATTTACAGTTTGTTTGTTTTTTGATGAAGGAGAAGGAAAAGTGTTCATTTCTGCTGGGATTTAAATGTAACTCTGGCATGGGGCAGAGCACAATAAGACTCATTGTATTTCAAATTTCTATAAGTGTCTCTAATCACAGTTGTCTAATGTGGGCTTGCAGTTGTGGAGCTTTTCCTGATTGAATTTGAAAAAAAAAAGCACGTTGTTGAAGGAGGAAAAAAAAATCTATGTGAATGTACCCTCTGGGGCTCATTAATGGACATCAAGGTAACTGTGTGTACCTTACTGAGGGAGAAATATGTGCACAATAAGGTGTTATGTTCTCAAGCAGTAAAAGGAGGACAGTCTGTGTTCAGCAAAATACAGAAAAAAGAAAAATACCATTTAAGGGATTCTGTTTCAGTTTGTTCCCACAGTCCAAAGATACGCGTGTTAAGTTAATTGGTGACTCTAAGATGGCTGTATGTCAGATAGATAAAGCTTTGAGTGGTCAGTACAACTAGAAAAGTGCTGTACAAATGCTAGTCCATCCAAACGTATGACTAAATCATAGTAAAATAAATGAATAATTAAAGGGTACCACTGAACACTGCACCTTTTTCAAAAGGTCCATTATTTTAATAACCACAGGGGTTCAATAAGTACCCCCTGTCAAGGGCAGAACGCCCCAGTGACAAGCTGTTTTACCCCTCAAGGTGCAATAAGATACTTCACTTTCTGAGTGGCTGCGGTCCCTGTACAACTGTAATGAAAGCTTGGTTCACATTGCCGGTGATAAGTCAAACTCATTCTCGGTGGGTGTTGGACTGCCAGGGCTGCCAAGATGTCATAGATATTGTTCAGAATTTTCATGGACAGAACCTTGAGGTGCACCAAGGGATAGAGGGTGATGGGTTGGGTGGTCTGGTGATCTCGACTCTGATTTTTGCAGATGACGTGGTTCTTTTGGCTTCAACTGGCAATGACCTCCAGTTTGCACTGGGGTGGTTTTCAGCTGAGTGTGAAGTCACACGAATGAGAATTAGCACCTCCAAGTCTGAGGCCATGGAGCTCAGCTGGAAAAGGGTGAAGTGCCCACTTTGGGTTGGGAATGAGTTGCTGCCCCAAGTGGAGGAGTTTAAGTATCTCGGGGTCTTGTTTACGAGCGAGGGGAGAGTGGAGCGGGAGATCGACAGATTGATTGGTGCAGTGTCAGCAGTGATGCGGATGCTGTAATGGTCTGTTGTGGTGAAGAGAGAGCTGAACGTAAAAAAGAAGTTGTCCATTTACCAATCGATCTATGTTCCTACCCTTTGGCCAGGAGTTCTGAGTAGTGACCGAAAGAATGAGATCACAGATCACAAGCGTTGGAAATGAGCTTCCACCAAAGGGTGGCTGGGCTCAGCCTTAGAAATAGTGCAAGGAGTTTGGTGATTAGGGAGGGGCTCACAATAGAGGCACTACTCTTCCGCATCGAAAGGATCCAGTTGAGGTGGCTCAAGAATCTGACTAGGATGCCTCCTGAGCACCTTCAGGTGTTCTGGGCATGTCCTACCAGGAGGAGGCTATGGGGCAGACTGGAGAGATTATATCTCTCAGCTGGCTTGGGAACACCTCAGTGTTAAATGGTAAATGGACTGGTTCTTATATAGCGCTTTTCTACTCTACTTGAGCACTCAAAGCGCTTTAATACAATGTGCCTCATTCACCCATTCACACACACATTCATGCAAACACTTCCCTCTATACTTCTGTAAGTGCTTCCAATCTAACATTCACACACATTCACACTCTGATGAATGAATCAGGAGCAACTGGGGGTTCAGTATCTTGCCCAAGGATACTTTGGCATGCAGAATGGAGTAGCCAGGGATTGAACCACCAACGTTCCAATTAGTAGATGACCCGCTCTACCTCCTGCTCTACCATCCCAAAAGAACTGAAGAAGGTGGCTGCGGAGAGGGAGGTCTGGGTGTCTCTTAGACTGCTGCCCCTGTGACCCGGAGCCGGATAACCGACAGATAATGGATGGATGGACTTTCTCAGTGTATAAGAGGTGATGGAATAGTCTTCCTTCACTTTTTATTAATCAGGAGAACTCATTTAAATGGTCACACAGTTTGCAGTAAGAATCTTTTTCAAAACTTCATTTAATTCAGATTTCCTTATTCATGTTACATGGTTACTTGGGCCATATTAAAGGCAGCAGCAAAGTTAGAAATAGTGTCCAAACAATATATGGTCGGTATTGTTTTGGTTATTCATTTGGAGGCCTTTAAAGTCACACTTAAGTGATCTGTGTATGACAGAAAGTAAAGTAAGAAAGAAATTGCATCAAGTAAAACCAAACTGTGAAACACAAGACGAAAGAAAATAATTTGTACTCACTTGGATCTCCATCCAGCCGGAAGAGTTTTCCCACCAGTTGTTCGAACTCAGTGCCAACTTTACCCACCATAGTGCCTGCTGCCACAGACAGATGGTACAGCCATGAATCCTACAGAGCCACGCAGATTAACATCAGATTAACATCAGTGATACCAGAGACACGTTAAAATATCACAGCAGCCACCAAGTTTCCACAGAGAAGAGAATTACGCATAATCATCGGTTTTTAGTTTAAACTTCACTGGGTTGGTTTCAGCGTCACAGATCAACTAATATACAGGAAAATAGTAAGAAGCCCCTCTCAGTCAACCATGTCTGGATCTTTAATATGAAGAAGAGCCCAGGAGTAGTAGCAGATTTCTTTTCAGATGTAGTTTGTAGTAAATAGAAGCTCAGGAAGATGACAGACAGGCACCACACACATAAACACAAACCTCATCAACAAAAATTTTAAATCCTGACGAATAAGCCCTGCATACTGGTCTCTTTGACATACATAACAGAGAAATTGCAACTTTCACTCTGACGCTGACCTTTTCATGGTGGGATTCAATGAGCAAGTAGGTCGGCCCTTGCTCCTGTGGGTGGATGGCAATGGTGAAGGGTGCTGCCTGTAAGCCTCGCCCACATGCCTTTAGGTCGTCATCTGAATCTCTTGACCTGTCCACCTCCTCCACTCGAGCCTCCCACAGCTTAATCTGACCCAGTGGGAACTGGAAACAAAAGCAGACATGCAGTCCACATTCAGATACAGATGTAACAGCTGAACTCAGTGACATTATTTATCATCTTTTCACCTGACGATGATAAAGGTTACACATTTATTTCTACTGATGCACACCTTGTCCTCTTGGCTGCGGAAGTAGTACAACGTTTTGCCAATCAGAGCACACCAAACCCGCTTAGAGTAGCCGTGCTTCACCTGCAATGCAAAAAGTACAAATCAAAGAGTAAACACATAACTGCATGTATATGTTTGTAAAATGTTTAATTACACATATAACAATTTTCTTTGTAGTTTCAGAAAACGAATAAAGTTTTATTTAATTGGTGCAGCGTTTAATCTGTAAGCTCTGTGGACCTTGATGAGCAGTCCCTTCATGCCAGGACGAATATCTGGCTGAGTGAAGAGAGGACTGGCGGCTTTCACCCTCAGCACACTCTGCAGCACCCTCAGCCACTCCTCGAGCAGGTTAGGAGAGTCAGCCTTCAGGTAGTAAACGCGCTTTCCCGTCACTATCTACACACCAGGATTAAACAAAAGCCCAGGTGGAAGTCAAGATGGGAAAGGAAATGATTAAAATAATGAAAGTCTTTCATCAGTCTAGATATATTGGATGATTGTGGCTGTTTACTGAGGACTGAATACCTGGAGAACTTGTTTTCCCTCTCCGCGGGTGATGCTGCTGGTGGCGTTGACCTCGATCTGACCCTGAGGTTTCCTGATCACATCGCTCTGTGGAAGAATGATAAATCCTCATGTTATTAACTTGTCCACAACAAAATAATAGAATGCATTTCTTATAAAGGGACTGATACAAGTAAAAATCATTACATTTCAATTCCATGATAATAAATAAAGTGAAAGTGTTGAATTAAACATACAGGTGACTTATAGTAGAGCAGCTCTCCATCTTTGAGGACAAACCAGCGTCTCTTCCAGGTCTTCTTCCAGGTCTTGACCATTTTCAACAGGTAGCCTGACTTCTCCATTGGCTCCTAAAGGTTGTGACACTGTTCAGTTTTATGCAGTATTAAGTACAAGGCAGAGTACCAAAGAGAACCTCAATGAAACAGACCTGAGAAATCAAAAAACTAATATGTTGTTATTAATTTGAGGTTGGCTAATGAGCCCAAGTTTCAAAAACATGATGTCAGCATACTGTTACTGTTATTACTTTACATTTATCTGCCAACAAAATGCACTAAGGGAGCTCCCAGATATGAAAAAAGCCACTACTCAAACAGCTTTTGAAGGTAAATGTAATTCAGTAATGTAATTACATCAGTTCGTAATCTTAGAGTTACCCGAAAAACTCCAGTCGCAGTTTGCTCATTAACATTTGCCTCAAATGACTTGACTGACTTCACTCAGCATAGTGTGAAGCACAGAAACAAATAACTGTGGACCAATATGATGAGTGTGTCAGAGAGTGAACTATGACTCACACTCTTGCCGTTGTCACTGGGTGAACAGCAGGTCTTGGGCAGTTTCTGCTCGGGTTCGGAGCACTCTGTGTCAGTGGAGTAAGCATCGGGAGGGATGGCATAGTCACTCTCTGATGTCACTGAAGCCATGGACACAGCTTGAAAAACAGAGAAAAGTTCACTAACATTAAAGGAGTTAATTTGTATTGGAAAATGGTTTTCTTTGGACTGTTGACTGCTATGTCAGCTTCTGTGCTCAAGATTGGTTTTAATTTCACCTGCAGGAATGTGAAACAAATTTCCAGCAGACATGTTGTAACCAAGTGTTAATCTCTGGAGCTGAAGAATGAAACCACAAGTTCCTAAATCTGCAGTTCCTCTAATGGCCACTTGAGGCTGGCTCCAAAAAACGAGTCGATCCCCATAGATATTAGTGTTAAAATGTCCAAGTTGACAGCAGAAACAAATATGTTTACAGCCTGGTAAAAAGGTTTTGGTCTCTTTGGCTAATTCCCCCTTTCCAAACAACAGCACAAGGTTTAAATTATTTCATGAGTCACCCATTTAAATTGCATTAAGGCTTAAAGCTATGAATTATTGGACCCTTTGAACGACAGGTGGATGACAACTCGACCTCTAGCTGGCTAGCTGTTCTTTCAACTGTGTTGTGCCTTCTGGAGCATTTTTAATACAATTATCTAACAAATATTATGACTTGTTAAGTGGTCAATTGGACTAATAACCTGTCCAGTAAGTATGCGCTCCAATTCTGGGGAGTGAAATTTAAGTATTTCACTTAGCACTAATTAGCATTCATCTATGTCTGCACGATGGACCTACCAGTCTATGGATGCACCTTGCTGACTAAGCTTGCTAGTATTATCTGGTAACTTTGTACCATCTCATCCAAATATGGTCACTAAAAAACAAAATGGGGATATAGCAAAAGAAATACACTCCATGAAAAAAACTGACCCATTCCTTAAGGACTAAAGCAGGGACCCATAGAAAACCATGGGCCAAATGGTCTATCTATAAGTTAAGACATTGGTCAAAGTGTTAATTTTAAAAAAAGCCTGCTAAACATTTTAGACTACAGAAACAAAATGCCCCAAGTTACAGCTATGTTCCATTATTGTGCTGTATATTTTTGGATTTTTTTCAGTTTTTTTTTTTTTTAATAATTTTTTTCAGACCTTTCCTCCTATTCTGAGGTATATTCCCTTTTTAAATTAAAAAAAGTAAAAAAAAAGTAAATAAAAAAACAACAATATGGAAGGCCATAATGCGAAACTAGCGGCTATGTCCATCTTTTATATACAGTAGTTGTTTGTACCTCTCTTGAGAGAGCGCGGGCTGCCCGGACTGCTGTCTTTTCTGGAGCTAGAGGAGGTGTGGGAGCTGCAGAGGGAGCCGTCCTCGTCTCCTGAACTAGATGACTCCTCAGAGCTCGATGGCTCATCTGAGAAGGGACTGTTGCTCAGCAGAGTGGCTTTCTGCAAAATGAAAATGGCACACACTCATAGCAATATACTACATATTAAAATCCACTTTGCTGACACAACTGGAATTAATTAAAATATGGCACAAAGCAGATGTTCTTTTGAATTCCACAAGTGATAAAATACATAGTAAAGGAACGTACAGGTGTTACCATTAAACATGACAGTAAAACCTGCTGTGTACATTTGTACTTACCCCCTTCAGAGTAGTGTAAACTGGTGTGGTCATGTTTTTATAGATGAGCGATGTGTACATTACAAAGGCTGGATAGGAGGACTGCAGGGAGGGGTCTACAACACAAATTACACTTCAATTAGTAGAAATGACTACAACTGACTGGGCCAGCAGCTTAATAGTGTGACCTCTTTTTTCCCCCACTCTCTTACCTTTGCTAGACAGGTCTGTGCATGATGTGTCAGACAGTCTGATTCCCGATTTAGCCACAGCATAGATACGACTTTCCTGAAAAGAAAAGGTGCTATATCATCGCTCAATTTTAAAAACACATAAATAACCCAACCGCAGGGGGTACATGAACTTCTGCATTTTAAGACTTACGCCAAATCCAATATGTCTTCACAGGAAGACTTAAAAACACATAAATGACTACCCCACATAAAAGACTACTTATTAAGTAAATAACTTTCAGTAAAGAAGGGTCCACAAATGGTTATTGTATATACTTATTTTTGGATGTAATCTTACTTCAAGACATGAGGGCAACCACTGGCAAATTCTCTGAGCAGCAGTTCATCTTACAATTTATCAGTTATGGCTAGCTGACTCTCTCAACCATTTGGCCACAGTGATTTGCTAATATTTCAAAATTTTGCCCATTACTTTTAGTCACTACTCAATTAAATACATATATATTGTGTTTAACTTTTAAGAGTTATTTTTAGTTCAAAATTTCAACCATTAACAATACTTAACTTACAGGTATTTTTTTTAGAATTGTAACTGTTAAGCAAAAAAATTATCCATATTGTTAGCTAACAATTTAAACTGCATACTATTAGCAGTTTTACCAGTTTCTATGCTATTCGCTAACAGTTTCACCAATTCAGAGAGCTATTTCAACCTTTTTTTTGCTTTATGTCCATTATCCTACTACCTATTTGAATCACTTATTTATTTTGACTATCTATTTTACTGCTTATTACCTTTAGGTTTCTGTTAATTATCTGTCCGAACCTGCTCAGCCCCCCATTACACTGAATTTTTTTTCTGTCGATGTACCTAACTAGAAATCACTTTTTCAAAACAGAAAAGTTTCAGATAGAAACTTTTCTGTTTATACACATTAGCAGCAGATGGCAGTGTGAGCAACAGAATTACAAAAATTAAGAAGTTCCTGTACTTACTCAAATATTTGGAGAAGAAAACATGTTGTTAAAATTGTAATTTTAACATTTTACATGAAGGGCTTCATGTAAGTGTAAAATACAGTTTCATTAATCTAGTAAAGCCAAATTTTGCCAAAATAAATGGTCTCAAACATCAGAAGCTTTCCGCTTTTTAAAGATACATTTCTGTAAA
>VUQI01034920.1:41914-61067 GCA_015106735.1 Paratilapia polleni
GGCGGGGCTACTTAAAACATATATATATATATATGTTTTATATATGTAGAGGGGGCCACATTCAGCTACCTATCCTGTGAATTCTCATGCTGTTTCCAGAGTGAAAAATGTGCCTAAAGCCATCGCTTACACTGTATTCTTTAGCTTAGTGGATTACTCACTCCCTCACTGGCTCTGCTTGTTTTGGCCAAGCTAATTTGCGCTGGTCTTGGTAGAATGCTGGTCATTACGGAAATGAACTGGCTGTGTCTTTGTCTATAAATTACATAATTGTTAGTAGATCACCTGCCGAACTTTCCACTTCCACTGGCACAATTTTGTGATTGGGGAATCACACTAATTTACCCCAGTTAGTACATCTGGCCCTATGCGTGAGTGTCTTGGTCGTGGCTTCCCTCCAGCTTCCTTCCAGGTATAATCTGTAGAGATTCAATTCTCCTTGTGCTTTTTTCCTGGACCTCCATGCCTGGGAACATCATCTCTCAAATGCTTTGTTGTAAATAAAGCTTTTAACTCTGATTCTGTGTTTGCATTCTTGGTGCTAGGTCTAGATCGATCACAATGCTCTGGTAGGAGCAATGACTTTGGTGTTTTTTTCTGGGCTTTAAAGATGGCAGTCAGCCTGAGTTTTCATCTAGCACCATCATCACCAATTTTAATTCCTCTACACAGTACCTGCTTTATGAACAACCACCAGGAAAAACTAATTGGGGCATCCACAATCAAATGGATGATTGTGTTACACAGGTAAAACTGGCTTTACCTGTGTAACACAATATTATTTTCCAGTAAATAATATAATTTTATTTGAGTTGGTGTTGATGTTATGAATTTAGTCCTGGTGATGACATTCACACAGGTTTTGGTTGAAATCATCATTATAAATTGTTGTTTATTTGATATATGAATGCAAATACCCTCCAAATTATGATGTAACACATTTGCATCAGCTCTAAAACCAGTTTTTAAATGCTACACGTTTGATGCTTTTTCAGTTTTTATGTCCAAAAAAGACAACAAAAAAGTAAAACTGATATTTCTACTTCTTTTGCAGACTGGAGTGTGACAAGCAAGGGATTTTTACTCGTTCTGCAGGCATTTTTCACAAATCTACACTAACTTTTTTGTTACAATTTTTTTTAAATATAAGGCTTAACTATAACGTTTTATTATATGAATATATTATTTAGAGCATATATGTATGAAGATTACTTGACTATAATCATTTTTCTTCATGTCAATATATTATGTGTGAAGTTTTCGACTTTGTCCGAAAAACTGTGTAGTGTCTGTAACAGTGCATAACTTGAGTGATGCAACAGCAAATATAAACATTACTTTACCATACTTAATTATTTATAACTTCTATATATCCCATGTGTATGATATTGCTGCAGGCATAAGGATAAATTATGTTACAGGCTTGTGGGATGAGTTTTGTGCCGCACGCTGCAGGCTGTAGTGTTTGTAACAGTAAATGACATACATCATAGGGCTTATATGCAAGACATTAATATGCATAAATGAGAAACATTTTGATATGTTTTACTCAATTATGTGTCAGATTTAAAGATGCATTGATTTTAAAAGTAAAAGTCAGATTTTAAAATAGCAAATAAATTGATAATTAGTAAACTTTCACTTATTTAGTAATTGTAACAACCATTCTGTAGAGTCTGTAACAGGAAAAAAAAATTCCGTGATGGTTGTTCCCTTCAAAGCTGCGTATCTTTTTTTATTAATCGTGAATCCTTCACAAAATTTTACACCCTATTTCACCACATGATAAAGCTGCAGAAACAATCATAAAAACTAGAATATAAAAGGCCTAATTTTTTGCCAATAATGCACAGCTTTTGGCTGTTTGACTGGGGCTGACCTGAATGATGTTCTCATCAGCCTCTGTTGTGTTTTGTGTTTGTAACTAATCAGCGACTGTTAGCTTTGTAGCACGCTAAAGCAGTATGGCAAACAATGTAAATATGATTCCTGCTAAACATAAACAGCACCACATTAAATCAATTTGCAGAATTACAACCCAAGCATATGTTGCTGTATGTAATCTTACTATCTTACAAGAATAAAGATATAGTTTCTTCGTATTCTTCGCAGTCAGTCAGTCATAGATGTTATTGTGCTGTATGTCCATCGCACATTTTTTTCAGTCAGTCTACCTTTTCACCATTCAGTGAAAATTTTTCAAATATCTAATGAAATACTCTAGTGGCACATAGTTTCCCTAATACAGCATGGATATGACCTCACTAAAAGTTACCATCCTGTGTCCAGCTCTGCCTCAGAGTCCCATTTAACCACTCACAGATGCTGTTTTCATTATCCATAGCTGTGTGACTATGCGGGGACTTACCAGTTTTGTTCCTGCCCTCTGTCTCCCCTGGGATGCTGAGGGTCCTCTGGGATGGTGCTGGTCCAACCAGGACCTGGGGGTTTTTCCCCCTCACCTGAAAACAGCCAAACGTCAGGCTGCTGAGACGCTGGGCCTCACCTGGCCTACATAAGACTCCTGGTCCACCTTTGCACTTCTGCTCAAAGGCTGCAAAAGCAGTGAACAGAGTCATGCCTGCAGCGTGTACTTATATAGTATTAGTGTTTGTAAATGCATATTTGCTAGCAGCAAATACTTAGGAGCTTTAACCTGTGTATATCCTGCAGGTAAACGTGTTTCAACAAACAACTCAGGTTATAAAAGTTCTTACCTTGTATTTGTTTCTGAAGCTCCAAAATCTGAGCCTCCTGTTGCTTGTTGGTTTCTCTTAATGCTGCATTCTCCACCTCAAACTGAAGCACAAACATGTTCTCACATAAAACAACAACTTGGTGAAGAGAAGGTTGACATATTAAATAAAGTGCTTAATAAATTTAGTAAACCACCACCCAGTGTAAGTTTTATGCCACAGCTGCCCTAAATTAACAGTATTGGTAATTACTAAAATCATTTTTATGTTTCTGTAATGGTTAATCCACCAGTATGTGCCAGCTCTTTAATCAAAGTCATATTTTTAATACTAAAATATAATTATTGTTGTTATCCATGAATTTTCAAATTCACAGTTTTACAAAAAAACTGAAAAAATAGTAAAGCACATTATTATTTTTTGATTAAGATGCAAAATTACAGTTATTTACTTTACATTCCTGAGCAGAAAAATTCGTTTTAGTGGTTGAATGTTATGGTTCATTCATTTCTGACTTCTCAGAGAAGTCCATGTGCCGGCTCAAATTTGGGTTTAAAAACATTAAATCAGTTTGAAATTCCTCACTCCTGTTCAAAATGGTAAAACATCGAGAACTCACTGAAAAGGAAAGAGTCCACATTAAAGCACTTTGTGACGCTGGATGGTCTTTTTATGACAGGTGGTCTAATAAAGTTGTCAAGCACTGTACTTTAACTCATCTTCCAGCTTTCACTCTCTTTCTGATATATGTAAGCTGTGTTAGGAACCTTTATAGCTGATATACATATACATTTACCTCTGACAACTTCAGCATCACCCATTCTTTGATCTTAGCTGCCTTCTCCTCCACTGTTTTGGCATCTTGAAGGCGGAGCTGTTTCTGTTGAAAGAAACAAAGCTGAGCTATCTTTCTCTCTGGGTGAATACATTTTGGAACAAGAAGAGCAGACAGAGGCAAACTAGAGGTGACACAAGGTCATGACAGAGAACAGGACAGGAAACACAAATAGACACTAAGAAGGTTAAAAACATTGGGAGAAATTGGGTTCATAAAGATGTCTGTGGTATTAAACAAAAAAAATGTGGATTATGAATGACTCCACTGGAACCACATCTGTTGAAATTCTTTATGTGTGCATTTTTTTACCTGCTCCTCCAGCTGCTGCTCCAGCTGGGCAATGACGTCCTCCTTCTCCTGCACTAATGCCTGCAGCTCCTGGCACTGCTGAAACAGACGCACCTCTGAATCTCCAGACTGACCATCTGCAGCCTTGAGCTTCTCCTCCATCCACTGGACCTGAAAGCATCATACATGTACACACATAAATAGATCAAGAGAACACCACACACCCTGAAAGGAAAGGTAAACAACAAAACCTTCTGGTTGTTACCTGCTGGTGAGCAGTGAAGGCCCGTTTTTCTGCATCGATCACCTGCGTCTCCAGTTGTTGAATCTGGAAACACAAACATTTTATTTCAATTGGACCCTTCTTCTTGAAATCCTAATGTTGCTAGTCTTGTTACATTGTCACATAAGCACACACATACATAAAGCATATGGTAACCCCGTCTGATCTAAAATTAGCCTCCAGTTTCCCTTTAGTGTTTCAGACTGGGAATGTTTGCACATGCATGGAGAAGAAATATCCACTCCACTTGAGTCTGAAGCCAAACACAACAGCACCAAATAAAGACAAAGAAAGTCTTGCATGCTTAATGAAACCTCGACTCAAGATAACGCTGCTACGCTAGAAAGCAGCAGATGCTATTCAGCTGGTTCTGGGTTCTATTAGTTGAAAGAGTGGTTATATTCACACAGATTCACATTCAAATGGAGTCACTTTTGCCACAATCTACATACAGTTATGCAACCTCAAATGTATAGTTTATTTATCTTCCATAAGCTGAATTTCTGATTTTGCTTTAGAGCATGATTTTACTGCATAGAGCAAGTTTTGACAACCCCAAAGAAATTTTAGCCAAAGGTGAAGGACGATCACCGGTATTGGAATAAAAGCTATTTTTCACTGTTGTTTATCAAATGGGCAGAAATGACAGGAAAATGCATAGATTTCTGTCTTATAAGGTTACACAGCCTTAACCTTTTAACATTCACCAGGTCAAGAGCAAACAGTTAGGGGTAGGGTTGGAGTTAAGTTGCATTTTAGCCACATGCAAACAAAGCATGGTTACAGGAAGTAGAAAATGCTACATTTCAAAACAATCATGTCCTCATCATCTCATACGTGCCTTAACAGTTCTTGATGATGTAAGATTTCTATTTGGTTATGCCAAATAGGTAAAATTTCCATATAAAGAGGCGGATGTGAAACTAACCCCATCCCCACACGGGTCACTGGTGACCTGGTGGATGTTATAAGGTTGACAGCAAGCGGACCACTTGCGGTGACGTGCGTATTTATCCTTCAAAGGCCCATTCTGGGCCAGGAAAGGACCTGAAGTGATATCTGTGCTTCTCAAATTTAACCCTGTGAGGTGCCCTAACCTTAACCCTGAACCATAATCCCATGCTCTCAGAATATGTAATTTTTATCAAAAAAGTATTTCTGTTATTCTGCAAAACATAGAGCAATTGTTAGGGCCAGTGTAGATTAGCTAGGGTACTTATATGATGTATTATCAGTGACCAAATCTTGTGTTTGCTGCATTTTATTTATTTATTTTGTTAGCAAAATAACAATAATTCACTTTCATCTACGATGATTTATTGCTGTGAAAAAAATGAAAGCCTAGTTATTAACATAATTAGCTGATTAGCTTTCAGATCAAGTCCACCTTTGTATCTCTTGCTTTTCTCTGTGTGAAGCTATACTGTATGTTAATAGAATAAAAAAAAAGCCTTTGTTGGAAAGTTCTGAATCTTTTAGTTCTGTTTGTGCTAGAAAAAAATTATAAAAGAACACTCACTCATTATAACATACAGTAAATAACTGTAAAACTACCTTTAAAAATCTGTGCCCATTGCCAAGAAGAGGTAGTCAGTTATTTTTTCTTTTACACTCAAGAAGAAATGAAGTCGTTTCATGGCTGTAGAAGTGCCGCATATAGCACCTTTAACCATTACATAATGATGACGAGGTGCCAAAGTTACAAGTAGCTCTTTGTATACTAAGATCACAGCAGAGCATGTGGAACCTAGCAGGAGTGTGCTAAAACTACAACAACACCAAAAGGTCACACACATTAAACACACAGACAAAAGCCGGGGATATACACACTACACACAGACATGAGATTAAAAGAAAACTGTGGGAATTGAGGAGAGAGAGAGAGAGAGAGAGAGATGACTTTATGAGCAACATTCCTCTGAAATTCCTCAGCTCAAAGTGGCGGAAGCAGTGGAGAAACCACTGTCTTCTGAGGAAACTCTTGCAAACCTCAGAAGCTTTGAGAAGGAAAATATGCAGGAATGCTGATGGAAACTCTCTGTGTAGCAACCAACATGGTAAGAATATTCTCCTACATGTGCACATACACACATGTATAAAATGGACTACATAAAAGGAAACTTATGAATTTATATATATATATATATATATATATATAACTGGTCTTTTTATTGACAGTAACTGAGATAACTGAATAGAATGTAGCCATCAATTTATAGTACATATACACAAAAATAAAATACAATAAAATCTGGCCAAAATAAATTTTTTTGTGGGCGGAATGGGGACCATTTGGATGCAGGGAAACACTCTGATATTGCACCAAAGTGAAGGCAAAAAGTGTATCTGTTCACAGGTACAAAAGAATGGGATTTCTGGTTGGTTCACCAATTTAAATTCACAACTATCTGACACCCTTTTAATACTAAATGGAATGCAATATAACACCTGTTTCACAATCAGGAAATTCAGACTTTTTCCTGCATGAAGGAGTTTTTGACTTAGCTTAAAGATGTCTCCCACTATCAGACACTAAAATATGTTTTACTAATATTACCATTTTTTTTGAGAAAAACAAATTAGCTGCTTTTGTGTTACTTCAAAAGGCTAATTAGTTACATTGACTGAGTATGATTGTATTTACAGCCAGCCCACACACTTACATGTCACATCATGGTGCCAGCTACTTATTGTGAATAGTTTCTTGTGTTATATTACACTGTAGAAATCAACAAATTAGCACTTAAATTAGTAGTTGCCATATCTAAACTGTGTGGAAACCACTGTAAAGAGCAACATCTGTATTTAGCTTCACTGTGGATGCAGCCGTTGCAGACAGGTATGGCCGAGCTCCAGTTTTCCCCTGCTTCTGTTCACTTCCAGAGACCAGAAGAAGTGGACCAAGCTCAGACCAAAGACAGCCACACCCTGCCAGACACCCTCACTGTTTCCACCGCACAACGTTTTCTGGACCAAAGTGGAAGCGAGGCCTTTACGCAGCCACTGTTCCACTTGACATTTTAATGACATTTCAGAGAATTGGATTCTAGGAAGAAGACTTTATAGGATTATGTCACTGCATGTCCACAACTGGCCTGGAAATGGACTGTGGGTGCATTCAATTCAGTGTTTAGACAGTTCAAGTTGAGCTTTTGCACATCTGGTTTTGAAGATCCTTTTGTGCTGATAAAAACTGACAAACTAGGACAAATCCAGCAATAACACAGATGCAACAAACTCTCTTCACCTGCTACTGTAGTTCTTTTGAACCTCAGAAACATCCACAGACTACTTTCACTAAAGGAAAAAGCATGTTCTGATGAAAAGCAGACATGCAAAAAGGTCAATGCATATCACACACAAACACAGTCTTCCTCTTCTCTATATAGATCCTCTGCTGTACCACGAACGACCGACCGCATGTGCCTCTCTCAATAACAGATATAGCATCTGGCAGAAAACGGCATGTTAATTAGAGGGCATGTATACTGTAGGCTACAGCTGGAGACAACACACACAAAATCTTATACACACACCAGACATAACAGCATATAAAAAGACCTAAACACATGATCTGCTGTGTATCAGAGCATGCGAGCAAGTGTGTGTTTGCCTCATTCTGTTATATATAGGGCGAACCAAACCTGGGTGTGTGTGTCATATCCTGTACAGCTCACATGGGATGGGATAAGAGTAATGCCTTATTACTCTGTACTCACACACAATATGAACATTGCTATTGCTGCTTCGCTGTGTCTGGCCCTGACACACATATACACACACATACATGTGATCTCTGTCCTCTCCCTCAGCCTTCACAATGCTCTATCACCTCTACAGTCGATTCCCGGCTAACATCCAAAATCCAAAATCCAGTTCAACTTCCATTCCTGGAATTCCACAACTGACGCCCTGTGGCCAACCTCCCCCTGAACTCGCTCCATCCATCCCTCCCCCACCGCTCCATCCGCAGGCCAGACAGCCAGCTCACAAAGCCTCTTTCTGTAGGCTGCAACCCACAGTGCCTTACAGTAACACAGGTTTAATACCAGAGATGTACACTCAATACGGTAATTTACAGTGGGGGACTAATTCTCTGGCAAAGATTTTCATCAACACACTACAAGTATATTGTTATATTTAAAGGGGACCTATTACATTCATTTCCACATCCATATTTTTATTCTTAGACTCTACGAGAGTAGCTTTGCATGATACACAATTCAAAATAATCCTAATTATTCTCAGAATGGGCCTTGGTGCAGCCTCTCAGTTCACACCGCATGAAATAATCAGTTTTAGCTTCTAATTCACTTTAAACCCTTTTCTTCTCATCAGGTGGGTGGAGCTTCTGTGCTCGTAGCTACAGCTGTGTTTCTGAGATGGCCATATCAGCTCTCAGTGACCTCAAAAAGATCCAAGAGTAGGAAAAACCTCTGAAACAGAGCATTTAGATCAGTCTGAAGCCAGAGATTTTGGCTCACTGGGATTACTTGTACATACACTGATCATAATATTTGAAACTTTGGCCACATTTAATATGAGCATCCACTTAGGTTGCCCTTAAGTGGTTAGCCGGTGGCATCTATGTGGTTGTGACTGGGCAGCTGGAGACCAAAATTGCAAGCGGATGTTTGTGTGTAGCAGAGAACGACTGGACTGCTATGTGCATGATGCTTAAACTGAAACACACTGTCTCGCTTTCCCTCTGTATTAATATGGTTCACAGTAATATTTCCATATCTAGGTGATGGGATTAATCCTATTTTCAAGCCTCTTGATTACGACTGTCATATCAGGTCTGGAACATGATGCGAGTAAATCCTGCCGTCCAAACGGGACTGTTTGTTCTCTTTCTAAGAGTGGAAGACCATACCAGAACATGCCACGGCACCTCTTGTGGTTTAGGTTTGCATTTAATGTACATTACAGGTATTTGTATGATATAGCGTACATTTGAATGTGTGCCTGTGTTTTTCTTCTTCTTCTTAGTGCCACCAAATAAACTGAAAAGACCCAAATCAACAAAGACTGTATCCTACTAGCAAGTACTAGCAAGCCTTTTCTTCTCTGCACACACACACACACACACACACACACACACAATTTCTGTGACATTTATTCTATCTTTAACTTTTGGTATGTCAGTACTATATGTGAAAAATATCATAATATAGGTGAGTTCCATAGACTGTATATAAAAGATGACTATAGTCAGTGATTGGTTTCTTATATCTGTATTTTGAAGCATCAAAATTAGCATTCTGGCCACCACCATGTTGGTTTTTTGAAGCCAGATGTGACTACATCAGAGGGTGGCATGCTAAGTTATCAGCTAACATTAGCAAGCTTGGTTAGCAAGTTACTCCCATAAACTGTATGGGTCCAATGCATGGACACATACACCTGCTACTTAGTCCTAAGTAACAGACTCACTGATAAAATTTTCACACCAAAACCTGAGCATAAACTTCATGGGCACTACCTATGGTGATCAGATGTCCCATGTGGGACTGCACAGTGTTCTTCTACCATGGCCCCCCATCCCACATACTGAGACACTGTCCCATATTTTGACTTTTGTTTACAAATGTCAACACAAGTGAGTCTCACAAGAAACATGTAGCTGAAAATGAGAAGTGCAGATCTACAGAGGTGCCAACACTACAACCCAAAGATAATTAACAGACAGCACAGCAGCTGAAATAACAGGTAATAGTTCTAACAGTAATTAAAACAGAAAATGGGAATACACGGGCATACAAAGATAATCACATAAGACCATAAAAACAGTGGTGTAGTGGTTAACACGTTCACCTTACATGCAAAAGATCCCCAGTTTGATTCTGGGACGAGACACAAATCCAGCCTCAAGGGGTCACAAACTAGTGTACTCCAGGTGCCAGTCCCAAGACCGGATAACTGGGAGGGTTGTGTCAGGAAGGGCATACGGCCTAAAACCTGTGCCAAATCAAAATTTGGATCAATCTGCTGTGGCGACCCCTTGGGAAATGAGGGAGCAGCCAAAAGTATCTTTATTTATGCTTTTAATAAGTTGGCTTCAAATAAAATACAGAACATCTGTCCTCTATATGATCGATGCCAAACTTTTATCCTGCATAGTTTGTGTGTGTTTATGTATTAATTTAGATATAGCAAAGTTTAAAACTACCTCCAAGCCTAACGTGTCCCACATTGTCCCACAGAAGCGTACTCTTTGCCCCACATTTAGTTAGTCAGGGTCTGGCCACACTAGCTGTACCACACAAATTATTTTACAGCTAATTCACTTAAAATGCTCCAAAAGGCGCCAACAGCACAACAGGTTCAGTTCTGTGGCTTGAATTTGTGAAGGTGAAAATCAGCAGACACATATTGGTTACAGCTATCTGTGTCAGCACATTTGTCAATCAAATGACAAGCATGACCCCAAACTTTAAGCGTTACTAAAATCCAAAAGGATGAGTTTCATCTCCTGTGCATTTGTTTTAAAGTGCTATTATAGCTACAGCGATCCAAAACATATTTGAACTTCTGCTGCAAAGTTGGGCATTTTGACACAGATTCTATGGGGACTGACTCTTGCTGCTTAGTGAGTTTATACACACTAATAAAAGGCTGGAATCTTTTCATGTGTTTTTATTTTACTAAACTTTAAATGGAGGTTCACAATTTTGACGGATAGAATAGAAAAAGTGAGTGAGTGTATTAGGTCAAAAAGGAGCAGGCTGAATCATAGCGTAACACACATGGTCTCTTTGTCTTCACAAGGACATGTGTAGCCCACTGTTACAGCTGGAGGCCCTGCTGGCCAAAACTAACAAGCCTCCCAAATATCTGTACCCACACACACAACATTAGTTTTTACTTTTGTGCAAAGTCTTAAAAACAGTTTAGACGTGAATTTTACTTGACCTGCATGCATACAGGTTCACACACAGAACAACTGACCATTTCAGCTTGCAGACTCACTTCCTGTGCAACACACACTCACACACACACATGCATACTATTTACTAAACTGGGTATTTCCTCCCCTGGGCAATTCAATCTTTACACAAGGCTTCATTTTTTTTTTCTTTCTTTCTTTATTTTTCCTCCCCCATTTTCCCTCAGTCACCTCATACAGACTTTCTAGGATTTCAATAATGTGCCAAGTGTACCCAGATTCCTGTCAATTCATCTACAATTGACTAAGTCTAAAAAGCAAAAATTCCTGTTTCAGTGTTGTGGAAAGTAAAATTCATGATCTTCATTATCTGCTTTTAGGGTAATTCTGAAAAAAGGTAAAAACTTATAAGAAACACAAGAAATTATGTAACATATTGCTGGTTGATCAATTATAAGAAAAATCCAACAACAACAACAACAAAAAAAAGGGCACTGGATGGACATATATTTTACAGATGTTATCCTCTTTGTAATTATCTATGGCGCCTTAGTTTTTCTCTTCCTTTGTGTTTCTGAATCCCTTTTGCATGTTCGCGTGGACAGTCTGTCACATGAGCTGCTCTTCAAAACCAAAACACCTTAACCAAAGTGGGATGTAAAGCCTTCCAACACAGCTTCTGCGTTGACACAGGCTTGAAAGTGCTGAAACTGTTTTGTGTGATACGGAGGAAACTCCACTCGTTAACAAAAACGGGTTCCGTGTGAATATTTCAAGACAGTCTCAGTAATAAACATGGGCCACTGCCTCTGTTGTTATCTGTGTGAATTTCTTCTTTGTCTCTTTTTCCATGTACTTCCTGTTTTATTTTGAAGGTTAGTTCCTCATGTGGCTTTTTGTGTTTTTCTTGTCCTCCATTGTTCTTTTTCCTGCCTTCATTAGTGTCATTTCTCTCCCTGGTTTCTTCTTGTGTTGACTCAGTCTTTGTTGGATTATCAAGTCTTATCCTCGTGTTTTCTGTGTGCCTTCTCTTTGTTGTTTGCTGGTTTCTCTTATTTTAGTTTCTGAATTTGGACTTTTGTTATTCTGCTTATTGGACTTTGGACATTCTGCCTCTTGCATTGACTTTTGTTTTCCCACGGGTTTTTAAGTTAAATTCCTTTATTGTCTTTATCTATGGTCAGTGAGATGAAGGAAAATCTGTTTTTTCTGTTCCAGAAAGAAGGTTAACTTAAACTCTGAGTCAGTTACAGGGGGAACAGACTTTGTGAACCTAATCTGCTCACTGGCAGGTTTTCTTCAGCAAACTCTGAGTTTCTCGCTGACTCCTCCCCCTCTCCTGCACCTGAACCAGCTGACTGACGCATATTAATTTACAGAGGTTTACCTTTTTTGCAAACACTGAAATCCCATTTAGATGTTAGTTATTTTTTGTGCTTAACATGACCATTTTTATAACCAGCACGTCATGATTATTTGAGTGAAGATGAGGCTGAAATGACTTTAAGATTCTAAAACTGGACTAAACGTATTTTAAAGTGACCTCATGTTGGAATATGTTCACATTTTGAAACACAGTCATTACGTGATTTCGAACACAGGGTCTGGCTAATATCACAGGTTCATAAGTAAAATGTGTCTGATCTGTTTCTCCATGTTTTTTATCTCCAGTTTCTGTCACCTACATTTTGTCCCGGTCAGGTTACAATTGAACAATTAGATTTAAAACTCAAATGTAAAATTAGGATTTCAGCTTCATCTAATGATTCAAAATCAATTTGGGTGAATGATGATGACAGACAGCATAAAAGAATTATATATTTTACTGTCTATAAAAATGACAGAGAGGGCCAGTCTAATTAAATGACTCGTTTCTCCCCTACTGTTTTTTTAAAATAAATATCACAGTCCACATGGACACACATTCATATTTCTCCACTGGATTGCTCTTTATTTATCCATTGCCATGGTGAATCTTGGTACTGAAGCTCCACGGATGATGGCTTTTTTTCACTACTTACGCAGGCATTTAGCTCAGTGTGAAAATACTCAGAGCTGACTGAACTAACTGATCAGCTCTTTAGGAGCTGAAAACTCGGTGTCCCATTTCAGAGTTAATCAACTCAGAGGTTAGAGATAAACTCGAAGTTTGTTCAACGGTGCCCAGAATTGCTTTCTTGATCTTACAATATTGCCAGCATTTCAGCTCTTTTAGCTCGTGTTATATCACACAGACTGCACTCTACCCTTATGCACGTATGCTGCAGTGCCATCAATGAATTGATCACAGTAAACTGTTTTTTTTTTTAGCACCAGTTGTTAGGGACTATGAACAGTAGAATGAATCACTGCTCGGAATGACTTCTTTTAACCCACTCCTCATTGTTTTATGAGTCTACCTCCATGAAGAGATATTAGGGGGATTTTGTAATGACGTACATCCGCCCCACCCCAAGCAGCCTTAAAACAACAAGCTCTTGCTGAGGCGGTGGGAGCCACAGCAGAGGAAAACACACCAGCAGGGGTCTGGATATTAACATGATGAGCTCACAGCATTACGAGGTCAGTAAAAACATGTTGACCGGTCATTATACAACAAAGCCACATGGGTGAAGTCACCACATGTTACTTCACAGAGCTGCAGTAGACCGACTGCAGTCCGCATACTGTGATAGTGGCTCCAGGCGCTGCTTAGACTTTATATAAAATAAATGATTAAAGGAGAATTTGCTGGATATGGCTGATTCTATTAAAAATCTAATGCTGGTCAAAAGTTTCATGATTATGATAGTATGTTAAGTTTAAACATGTTCGGGTTTACTGGATTACTGACATATGCTTTTTTAAAATTAGTGTTTGTATTGGTCATTGAGAAAGCCTGATGAACTCTGACTGAACTCTGGATCCTTGGGAAATTACATCAGTGATCTTTGGTATGTGGTAAAGACTAAAGGATTACTGCTATTCTTCATCAGATTTAGAGCAGTCATACTGACCAAATATTACAGGGTGCTGAGCAAAACAGTTTAATGCAGGATAAGGGCTTCATAGATTGTGAGCCCACGTTACAAAAAGATTCCACACTACCCTGCCTCTGCTGTCCCAACTAAGACCAGGAAAGTTCGCTTCTGTTCCCAGATTGCTGCACTAACACTGAAGGGGATCTATTATGAACATCTGAAGCTCCATATTTTATTCTTGGACTCAACTAGAGTAGCTTTGCATGATTCAGATATGACCATGCGCTATTCCAACAGTATATAGAGTATATGACAGAAAATAAGAAAAAGCACAATAGATCCCCTTTAAAATTCCTCTGTGTGGTTATGTAGTAGGGCCATTTCATGAAAAAAATCAATCAGTGGAAGGTTCTGATTGATTGACCTGAACTACGTCAGAATTTCAAAAAATATTTTGACTCAGCTGCGACAAACCGCCAACCTGTCCAGGGTGTACCCCACCTTTCGCCCTATGACAGCTGGGATAGGCTCCAGCCCTCCTGTGACCCTGAGTTAGATAAGAGGTTAAGAAAATGGAGGGATGGATAGGACTACTTATTTTTAACTTTACTGTAATTTCCTCCAGTTTTTAGAATTTCTGTCAGGCTGATTAATCTGTCTGATTTTATTTTTACCTTATATTTTGTTTTACAAGGCATGTAACCTCCAAACAGCAAAACTAAGACTGAGTAAACACACTAAAGAAGAAAAACACACTGTGCGTTATACTGTGTTTAACAGTGTGTTTTATACTGCTTAGTGGAAAAATGCTTTAAACCTGTCAAACAGGATGGATAGAGCCAAAAATACACAGCAGAGACTTTCACATATGGTACGTGGGCTGCAAAAACCCACCAAAGCCAATCTTTCTTCCAAGTCTCTCCGGGAGTTTGTTTTGCTGTCCAGCTGAGCTTACTTTGACTCTGTAATTGACTGGAGCTGGGTCAATCCCATCATGCAGTGCGTGGCGGAGCCCTGTGGTCAGACTGCTGTTTACATTAGAGCTCTAATCAGCATCCCTGGAGAGCCGCTTCAGATCTAGGCCACTGAACAGTTTGGGCCAGCCCAGTGTCGGCCAGCTGGGAGGGACGGCCTGCTCTGTGCCCACCAGACACACCACGACACAAAGTGTGTGTCTTCCTGTATATACGAGGATCCTCTTTGGTGCAAGTGGCCAAATCTTCCCAGAGATCATCTGTTAAACAATGTGTCCAAAGTTTTTGTAAGCAGCACTGCTTCCTTTGTCTGCTGACTTTGAACATAAGTTTATTTGCATAATCTGTAATAGCAAGGAACTGGTTTTCATTGTTTCCAGCATTCAGGTTCACAGTGTTTTATACCTGGGCAGCTACCTGGCCAGGAACTGATTGTGCATAAGCAAGAAATGGAAGAAAATAACATTAAAAATGTCCACTAAGTCTTGTTGAAACAGCATACTGGAGGATAAACAAACTACCCACGGAAACAGGATCATCAGTGGCTCCAGTGTCTATTAGAAATGTGTGTTTAATTTTGCAGCATTGTCTCCAAAAAAATTCCAGTTGTGTTGGGCAACTGGACAAATATATTTGCTGTAGGTGACTAGCTGAGTCCACTGACGGTTGTTTTTGTTTTTTTGGGACAATTTATGACTTTTTGTTTTGTTGTAATTTAATGGTCTGCCGTCTGGAGAATACAACATTGTAAATAATTAACCTGTAAAGAGCACTTCAAAGAACAGGGACTGGCAGCTGAAGTTGGGACATATTATCCATGTTCTTGTTGGTGATTTTTGTTTTCCACAAAACAGGGCAATGCCTAAATGACATATAAACCATCGTCCGTGGTTGCTGTCTAGCTGATTGGTTCTGAAAAGCACCCCGATCAGTGGGTACAATATGTCCATGACTATAAAGGATGGATGCAGCTTGCTGGTCTGAAAAGTGAAGTCAATCGACTTAAACCTGCATTCTTTCAGTCTATAGGACAATGGCCCTCTGCTTCCTGGCTCTATAACATTTTTCTCATGAGTTTATATTCTCGGTCACCAGTTAGTCTCTTGGTTTCTCGGTGAGACCTGCCCCTTGCTGGTCATGTACGGTTTCAAAACACCGGTGACAGCCAAAAAAGAACCACAGTGACAGTCAAAATAATCAACTTGTGGCTTAACAGTGGAGCTTCACCACCAATGGGTGATTTCACAGTGGCAACAAACATTATATTTGCGATAATATTTGTTCCACAATGTGTTTGTTCACTTAGAGGCTACGAGCAGAGCGCATCCTTCATCTGGCTGCTTTGTTTAGGTCCTTCAGCTTGCCCGTTTCGTATGCTTCAGGGGATTTTCTTAGCTCTTACATCTACACACATCTAGTAAAGAGGCAATCACTGCTTGTTGGACTGATGATGGCCAGCTGGAATATTTTAACATATGACCGAAGCTTCACTTCCATACGACAGACTTTGAAGCGTTGCCGTTAGTCGGCTTCCCCCTCACTTCTATTCTGCTCTTTCAGATAACAAACCGTATCTGTCTGATAGTCATCAGCCAGCAGGTGTCCACAGTTTTTCTTTAAATCTGATAAACATTTGTAGACATTGAACATGCGAGATGCTGAGTTTCATCAGGGATTTTGCAAGTGAGGATGCCCCATTCATAAATCAAACCTCTATAAGTGTTGTACAGACCTCTCATGTGCGTACAGTAGCTTTCTTATTCTGCTTCCCTCACACAGACCAAGATTCAAACTGGCACCAAATAAAAGATAAACCTGTTTCTTTGACATTTCGGCCACAACACATTTACAAAGATGAATTTACTCGAGCCAACCTTGTCTGCTGTGAGTTCTCGGATCTTGATGATCTGCACTCGGAACTTCATGAGCAGCGCTTCCAGAACTATACACTTCTCTTTCCAGTCCTCCTGGCTCATCGCCTCCTCCCCCTCCGCCATGTCCCTCTGAAAAAAATACCCAAAGCAGTGAGACACAGAGGGTGTGTACGGTACATGATAGTAAAGTGATTGTCTGTTGAAAGACAATCAAACATTTTTCTGCAGATATTGAACAGCTTCTGTTTTGAAAATTTTGCGTTATATCCATTATACCAAATGAAAAAACACACATGCACACACACACAAAAAAAAAGAAATGGCCAGTGGCCTTGTTGTTGACCAGATGTTTTGCCACCAGCCAGTCAGCACCTGAAATATTCCAGGGTGGAGCCCAGCTGGACCAGTGTGGGCAGTGGGCGTATCACTCACAAACAGGAAAATACCTCTATTGGTCCAAAACACCTCTACACCCTCTCAAGAGGGACTTGCATCAGATTTTCCAGGACTAATGTTGGAAAACAGGCTGTAAACTTAAAGAGAGAGTGAGAGACAGAGAGAGAGAGAGAGAGAGAGAGAGAGAGAGAGAGAGAGAGAGAGAGAGAGAGAGAGAGAGGAGAAAGACAGATGAGGATCTCTGATGTTGGAGAGGATGAAGATAGAAAGCCTGGGTTTCTCTCTTCCTAGTAATAACCTCTCATTACCAGCCTGGCCTCCTCACAAAGAGACTGCAAACATGTGTGGAGGAAGGCCATAAACTGGTTTCCAAGGGCTTATTTCTCCTGTGGTAAACAGTGACAAGGGTAAGGGAATTAAAAAGCTCTCACCCCGCAAAACAAAACAACACGAGGGGATGAAGTTTAATATGACTTACTGGTTTTAGAAAAACACAGAAATACTATTCTTGCCATAAATGTTAAGAAATTAGATGTTTTTAGATGCTCATTCTAAATTTACATTTAACATATCATACATTAGACTCTGTTAACACTTTAAGATACTAGTATCTCTTTAAATATGCTGGAATTCGCTGTCAGTAATGGGAATTATGTGACATTCAGAGTCGCTATTGCAGTTATAAGATTAAGGATGTTTATCTTTATGGTTTGCTGCTGCTGACCTGCAGTCTGTCATTTGAAATGTTGATTGAAGTTAAATAAATAAGATCCTATATGAATATTAGTCATTTTTTCTATACTGGAGGACAAATAGTTATCAGAGATGATGTGGTTATTTGACCCCTGAACCCTGGCTCCCACTGTTTTCTTTTTCTGTCTTTCTCGCTGTGATTATCTTTCTCTGTGACTTCCTGTTGGGCAAAGTCTATGCTATATGCACTTCCCAGCCACTTCATTAGGTATACCTTGCTAGTGCCGGGTTAGACCTCCTTTTGCCTTCAGAACTGCCTTAATTCTTCATGCCACAGATTCAACAAGTTGCTGGAAACATTGCTCATACATTTTCTCCATATTAACATGATAGCATTGCTGCACATCCATGATGTGAATCTCCCGTTCCACCACATCCCAAAGGTACTCTATTGGATTGAGATCTGATGAGTGCAGAGGACATTTGAGTGCAGTGAACTCATTGTCATGTTCAAGAAACCAGTTTGAGATGATGTGAGCTTTGTGACATGGTGTGTTATCCTGCTGGAAGCAGCCATCAGAAGATGGGTACCCTGTGGTCATAAAGGGATGGACATGGTCAGCAACAATACTCAGGTAGGCTGTGGCATTTAAACAACACTCAGCTGGTAATAAGAGGACCAAAGAGTGCCAAGAAAATATCCTGCAGCCTGAACCATTGATACAAATCACGATGGATCCATGCTTTCATGTTGTTTATTCAATTCAATTCAGTTTTATTTGTATAGCGCCAAATCACAACAACAGTCGCCTCAAGGTGCTTTATATTTTAGGGTAAAGACCCTACAATATTAGACAGAAAACCCCAACAGTCAGACGGCCCCCTATGAGCAAGCACTTGGCAACAGTGGGAAGGAAAAACTCCCTTTTAACAGGAAGAAACCTCCAGCAGAACCAGGCTCAGGGAGGGGCAGCCATCTGCTGCGACCGGTTGGGGGCGAAGGGAAACAGAAGAGAGCAGAGGGAGACAGGACAAAAGACACACTATGGGAGAGAGACAGAGATTAATAATAACTAATGATTAAATGCAAATGGTGTATAAACACATGGAGAGTGAAAGGAAGTGAGGAAGAGGAAGTGCTCAGTGCATCATGGGAAGTCCCCAGCAGCCTAGGCCTATTGCAGCGTAACTAAGGGATGGTTCAGGGTTACCTGATCCAGCCCTAACTATAAACTCTATCAAAAAGGAAAGTTTTAAGCCTA
>VUQI01034931.1:5249-19782 GCA_015106735.1 Paratilapia polleni
AGGTTGAAAGTTCGCACGCAAGGCTGAGTGTGTGTGTGTGTGTGTGTGTGTGTGTGTGTGTGTGTGTGTGTATGTGTGGGTGGGTGGGTGTGTGGGTGTGGGTGTGCAGTTTGAAAATAAGCAGCAACTACAGCAAATTATCCGTATTTCCATGAGCTGTGCTGAAGCAAACCAAGAGACTTTCTTTTCTTTCTTTCTTTCTTTCTTTCTGATAAGCATCGTTTTATCATTCCAAGCCTTTTATGACTCCAGATTCTCTGTAATTGCATTAATATTCATCAGTGTCTTTTATTTTCATATTAGCTATCATTTCTAGGAACAAGAAACTGTTCTGCAGTTTTGTACTTCTGTCAGTTTTGCTTGAGGGTATCTAGATTTTATCTTATATAGATTTATGATAATCTGAGATGATGGTTAAAAGAGGGGCCCACTTTCTTTAAATTAAACTCTGAATGTGAACCAAGATGTGATATCTGGTAACTCAAACCCTATTTCACTAACCTACCATTGTTATGTTGGACAAAGTGACCTTTTCCATCTCAACAAAACTACCTCCACATGTCCTTTCACTTCTTGAAACAAAAGTTTCTTAATCGTTGAACTCCTACTTTCTTTTCTGATTATTTAAACCTGGTTTGAGACCATTAAGACCAGAAACTTTTGACTAAAATAATACAAATGATGAGTTATGAGTGGATTGTTTGGCCTTCAAATGTGGGAAAATGCAGGTTTGAGCTTCTCCAAACCCAGAGTTACCTGGTTTCCACCAATGTGGCCTGCCTTTACTGCCTTTTCAGAAACAGCCTGCATGTATTTCAGCAGCTCTGAGGACCAAATGCTAAAATCATGACAGACAGAATCTGAATCTGCCAATCATCTGTAAATTCTGTGCCAGCTTTTTGGCATCACCATCAGTCCTTGTTTGGGGTAAATGTCTGCAGCTACACTATATGGACAAAAGTGAACGGGGTCATTCTTAGAGATGCGCCGATTGCAATTTTTGATTTTCTTTCTAAGAACTACAACTGACAGCATATATAAGCAAAAATCCACTTTTCTTCAATGCAAAATATTATTTTCATAATAAAATAAATTTACAGTTTCCCCCAAACTGCAGTAAGTTGCCAATAATTAAGTGAAAATGAGTTGCTGTACACCCACCCACAGGTGCAGCAGACTTATAGAACAAAACAGATGTCAGTTGCATACATCATTTTCCAGTATGTTTGTAAATTCACCAGGTAACAGGACACTGACCCTTTTCTCTCCATAAGTTTTCCTCATAACTGCTTTGATCCTTTGCTCATACCAAGGCTACTAGCTTGCGGCTGGCTCTAAGCTCTGGATAGCTTTACGTTTAGCTACTTTTCCTTTCTTAGCTTCTTTGAAATGTTAGGTTTGTTGTTACGAACATTTTCGTGGTGGTCCCGCCTTTGGCCAACTTTGTGTCTTCACTTCCACGCTAACGAAGTGTTAGTCTGATTCTGGTCCCTGGCTGGTCAATCAGTGCATCTCTAATCGTTGTAAAGAGCTCTCTGAATTCAAGCATGGTTCTATAATTAGATGCACTTTGAGAAATTTCTTCCCCACTAGATATTCCACGATTAGTTGTAAGTGGTATTATTGCAAAGTGGAAGCGTTACAGTTACAGAGCTGGGCCAGTAAGTGTGTCAAAACCTCCTCTGGCTTTAACATCAGCACAAAAACTGTGCCCCGGGAGCTTCATGGCATTGGGGTTCCTTGGCCGAGCAGCTGCTGTAGGTGTAATATGTAGGTGGCCCAGTACTTTTGTCCATATAGTGTATGTCTATATTAGGCACAAGCACCAACATACAACAGTGGGAAAGATTTAATAGATTTCTTAAATTGGCTTACAGTCTCAAAACTCAGTTCAGTCAGGACTATACTAGTCAAAAGAAAATTGTTAAATTCCATCTTTGGCTTTGTTCTGGGAGAGGATCAGCAAGACCCCAGCAGAGAACAGGGCAGGCATCAGTAACAACAGATATGACATTAATTCAGTCAGAAACAGCATGAAAAGGAGGAAGTGGAGTGGAGGTGGGTTGCAAAGTGGCTTGCAAAGGCCACCTTAAATCTCACATATCCAAGGCAAGGTCATAATTAACTAAAACTAAACTAAAAACTAAAACTAGGTAGAAAAATGATGCTTCTTATAATGACTTCATTGTAATTTGTTACATCACCAGTTCATCTGTATTTTGCACACACACTTCACTCAAACATACCTTGTTTTAAAATGTCTTTTTTTCAGTTTTATTAAAATAAAGGAAATTTGTTTTGTAAGAAGTAACAAAGGACTGTTTAACTAAATAGAATTTGTTCATATAGTTTGTGGGGTTTTTTTACTTTTTTTTTGCAGAAAAAAATGATTGACAGCCATCATTAATGACATTACAACATTTTAAAATAGCTTTCATAGATAATACCTACACTGTTGTATAGGTATGAGAAACACAAATAGAACAATGAAAATACAGTCACCCCACTTTAGTCGCTAAATTAACTTGGTCGCTTGAGGGTTAAAATTAGACATGGCCTTATTGGAAGACCTTTTTGTCCAGTCATCATTCTGCTTATCTGTCCTTATGTGCCCTTCTGTCTTGTTGTTTTTTGTCCTGCAAACCCTGACCTGCTTCTCTTCAAGATAAAATTTAGCCCGAACCCGACCTTAACCTCGGCGAGGGACACGTACCTGCAGTGTGAAGTTATTCTCAGGCTGAAGTGAGGAATTCAAGCCCTGATTTGACTGACTGAGACTCATTTTAGAGGCACTGAGTGATGAACTTGTCTCCACTGAATAAATATGTACTGCTTCGGAGATGAACTCCAGAACTCCAGCTGCCCCCAGTTTAATGAGTGATTGGTATGATCTCTGTGTGTGAGGGTGTGGTGTGCAGTATCAGCGCAGGCACCTGGGGTTGACCCTCCGTTCAGACATGGGAATGTAAACGCTGAGATTTCTGCTCCAGAAGCAGCCTTATCGTAGCATGAACAGGGTCAGAGGTCGTAGGAAGAGCAGGTTCAGGGCTGGAGCAGTGCGTGTGTGGTGTCTGAATCCATCACGCCTGCCTGCTCGTATGCACACACCATGTAGCTCCACAGCAGGAATCATCCGTCAGCGTTGGCCCTGCAGCTCACTGGAAGTTAGTACCAGAGATATTATAAAAGACAGGGCCAGACGGAAACCTTTGTCACCATCACCTATTGACTACATCCTCTCACCACAGCGCTACAGAAGATGCTTCCTTTCTTTCTCAGCACAGCACGCAGTGTTTACCTGTTTCTGAGTCATGTAAAAAAGAAAGTACACTCTTTCAGAACATAATAAAAAACAATCTGGTCCTTAGCAGGTCTTAAAATGATTTAAATACAATCTGAGATGAACAACAGCACGTGACATACTACACTGTGTCATTATTAAACAAAAACTAAATCACAAAGCAGAAGCAGTGTGTGAAAAACTAAGTACACCCCATGATTCAGTGGCTTAGCAGCAATAACTTAAAGTAATTGCTTTCTGTATGACTTTATCAGTTTCTCTTATCACTGTGGAGGAATATTGGCCCACTCTTCTTTTCAATGTTGCTTCAGCTCATTGAGGTTTGCAGGCATTTGTTTATGCACAGCTCTCTTAAGATCCCACTACAGCATTTCAATCAGGCTGAGGTCTGCACTTTGACTGGACCATTGCAACACCTTGATTCTTTTCTTTTTCAGCCATTCTGTTGTAGCTTTGCTGCTGTGCTTGGGATCATTGTCCTGTTGCATGACCCAGTTTGGTCCAAGCTTTAGCTGTCAGAATACTAGAATACTTTGGTCTCGTCTTTCTAAAGGACATTGTTCCACAAGTCTCGTGCTTTGTTCAGATGTAACTTTTGCGTGTTCTTCTTAGAGAGAAGAGGCTTTCTCATAACCCTGGCAACCCTTCCAAACAGGCCATACTTGTTCAGTCTTTTTCTAATTGTACTGTCATGCACTTTAACATTTAACATGCTAACTGAGGCCTGGGCACCTTGCGGACTGAGGGTGAACTTTCTTTTCCGCATGACTGAATAGTTTCAATAGCAAAACTGCACCAATTTCATGTCTGTGACATAGAGGAACAGATACAAGCACTGGTACCCTGGATGCTTGATCTGTTTTCTCTTAATTCACTGCAGAAATATTCAAAAAGTGCATTCTGGGTAGACTTTCAAGGGTCATATCATCATGTGGGACAGGTGGCTGCTCAAACAAGTTATAGCATATGAAAGGTTTTTTTTTAACTTACATTTGATACCAGGTTTATCTTCTAGCTGAGTTTCCTTCTATGTCAGAATAATTTTCTAACATAGTAATTTTTAAAAACCTGTGAATGTAGCTTGGATGGATGTGAAATGGAAAATAAAACCATTGGTGTTTATGTGTTCTATAGAATAGTTTGGACATATCCCACTGATCAAGCTTTAGGTCCTGAACTTGTCCAGATTTGGTTGATTTTATGTGGAATTACCCTGAAGAGAAAAGGTCCTCTGAGTGTTTTAAATATTTGAAATTCAGACCTCAAATAAAAATTCTCTAATAAAGATGTTGCTTCAGTAGAAATAGGGATACAAACAGGTATAGGGAGGACTTCTTACTTAAAGTGTTTGATTTGATTGAACACAATGAAAAAGAGATTCTGCTCTGTGTATGAATCATTAAAGTAATGATGAATACACTCATTTTATTTGACATGAACGGCATCTGTTTCAGGCCAGTTTGGCTGTAATTGTCCTTTCATGTTCTTTCATGGTTGCGATGTTGGCTTGTTTACCATTTTTCTGTGGGTGCGGCCATCAGTGAAATAGCTGTGGTTATCTTACTGAGCATTTTAACCACAGAGCAGGAAGTCACTGTAATGACAATGGTGGAGGGGGCAGGAAGAAAAGCAGAAAACAATATGAACATTAGTATCACATCAGCTATCAAAGCTTGAGGGTGCCTTATTGACAAATAGTAGTTCATCAAGATGAATGGCAGGTTGACACAATCAGCTCAGGAGACAGAAAAGAAAGTAAAACTTACATTTTGTCAAATGAAAATATTATTTCCATCTGCAGTAATTTCTATTTGGGAGAGCAGCAACACAGTCCAGAATAGAGCAGGCATCAGTCAGTCAACAGATTTGACCTGAAAAGGAGGAGCAAAGGTGGAAGTGGGTTGCAAAGCTGCTTGCAGATGTAGCCACAACTCTGGGCAGGCTGTAGCATGTTAAATCGTGCGCCCTGTATGATATTTGCCAAAAAGGAAGGAAGTGCAGAAGGTTATCCAGGTCAGCCATCAGCAGAATCTTTAGGAGTGTTTTCAGAATAAAGGTAACTTTTATGGTGTGAGACATTAGTTTGTGATTTAAAAAAGGAACATTAATTAGTGGCGTGAGGAACACTGAAACGAGCTCAGGCTGCAGACTCTGGCTTGGTTGATCTTGATGTTTTTCATTATGTGAATCATGCAAAGAGATGATTCAAGAGTCAAGAGTCCAAGAATGAAGACAGCTGTAAATGAGCACAATAGATCCCCTTCATTTAGCTTCTCTTGTTTCTTGGCTCAATCTTTGAATTTAATATTTGTATCTGGAATATTTAGCAGACTACGTCTTGTATTTACTATTTGTCAGTGTAACAGGGGGAATCCAGGGCTCGAAAAGCACTGGCTCCCTTAGAAGGTATTTAGAAGTCTCAAATTATATTAGCAAAGGTCTGAAATCTGTCCCCTGTAGTTAATAATATTAGTTATAAAATGTTTTTGGACACACAAGAAAACTGGTTGGAAAATCTTCTGGAAAGACCTCAGAACTCTAGACCCTAAACTGATTACTGAAGGATTTAGGTGTCTGATTCATCTGTCCATCCACTCTCCAGTTAATTTTCGGTTCCTTGTTCAAGTCCAGGTTATTTCATGATATTATAAATCCATCAAAACTTCTGAGGCCATGATTACATGATCAAATGCCTTATTTTGTCCAACTAGGAGTCTAAACGTTGGAAAATATTCAGATTACTATCATGTAAGAATAAAAAAAGCAAAAAATTTTAATATTTAAGATGCTGAAACAATCAAACGTTGACATTTCTATTTAAACAAACAGATTAATAAAAAAATAAAATATTAGCCAATAGATTAAATGACTAAAACCTTTAGCTTGTTATGTACCAGAGACACTGACAAAAACGTATGTATTATATAAATAAATGTCAGTTAATTTCTCGCACCTGGTCAGTAGGCCTTATCATCCTAGCTGGTTTTCATTGATGCGTTTTATTGATGCGTTTCATTTCTTTGGACAGTTTGATCATGAAGTTTAAAAATTAAAAACTGTTTATTTTAACTTGAACTTTTAAAACTTAATGAAAACAGTCCCAGCATTGGCAATTTTTCTAAAAAGTTCAAAAGTTTTTGCTGCTTTCCATGTTTTCAACCACTTCTTTGGTCACACGTTTACAGCAGACAGCATCCATGATGAAAAGGTGGTTGAAACCTTCAGTAACTTTAAGTAAATCAGAGTTTTCATAGGCACTTTTCACTTTTTTTTTTGTTAAGCTGCAGTTTTCAAGTTAATCTCAAATCTTTCTTTGTTAATACAGACTTTCTAAGGACTTCAGTCATTTCTCAGTTTAAAAATATGCATGTATATTTTGAGTTTCATGTGTCTATATGAAATTAGCTCCCAAATAATGGCCAAATAATAACAGTTTGTGCCAAATTGAACCAAGTTTCAAAAAGTGTCAAAAATAAAAGTGTTGATTTATAGGCAAAACACCAAATGCAAAAGCACTCAGAGAGGAGCTTTGAATCAAACCCCCTTCTCGATTTCCAAACCAGACAAGCCCTACTTTTGCAAAGTCATCAACGTTCATGTCCAAACCTGCACCGAGAGGATCAGAGAGCAAGCTGAACTAAAAGAGAGAGAGAGAAAAAGAGGGAGCATGAGTGTCGAAGATCCCGATCTCCTGTCACCCCTCCTCCTCTATCCTGCAGTCCAAAGAGATGGAGAACAATGACTCCATTTAGCTCTTGGGTTTCAAAGTCGAAAGAAAAACCGCAAAGTGCTTGAGAGCGGGTGTTGGGAGATGGAGGGATGGAGGGGGGAGGCTCATAGAGATGGAGAGAAAAGAAAGATGAGGAGTTTGGGGGGGGGGGTTTGGAGGTTTGTGCCAGCCTAAAATGATTTCATGTACTGTGGATTTGATGAGAGGGTCAACAAGTGCAGTGAGGTTCAGCACTGAAAGCAGACACTCATAAAAAAGGTGGTTTTAAAAGCTCCACAGAAAGTGTGAATGACTCAAAGTGAGAATTATTCTCTGAAATTACAGTGACAGAAATGAAAAATTTTGTAAGAATTGTTTTAATACTTCTCTGCCTTATATATGGATGTTTGAAACTATTTAATTTCGCTATAAATCTATAATACTGAGCCACAGGTTTGCTTAGCATGCATTTTGTTACACTGTACGAACTAAATGATGGAATTAAAAAAAAAAAAAGAGTTGCAACACACTCTAAAAGTGTAAAAAACTTTAGTTATTAAATATACCTTTTATGCAAGCTTTCTAATTTCAGTTACATGTCAAATTTTTGGATTAACTTGTAAATTTTCTAACACAAAACCTGGATATAAACTATATTAGAACCAACAACCATTTGAGTAATTGATCAAAATGCAAAAAAGTTGTTGTTTACAGCCTTTAACTAGAAGAACTCTTGTTTTTTTAGTTATTTATAACATAGATATCTTTTCATTTGTGTGCTCACTTCCAGGCAAAATTCTTTAGGTGTCAACAGTATTTTGGGAAAAAGGGCCTGCACACAAAATATAAAGCGCCTTGAGGTTGTTGTGATTTGATGCTATATAAATAAAATTGAATTGAATGTATACACTGACAACGCTTTGATCCATAGGATCCTCCTGTGGATAACATTCAAAGTTGCCACCTTAAATGAGTAACAGAGAATGTACCATGTTATCTGCCAAATATGGGTATTGGCTCTGTTGACCACTATTGGTATATCAGCAAATAAAAGTACATTAACCAACTTTCTACCACTGTCTTTACTGTTGAAAATTCTCATATTGAAAAATATGAGCATGGGAAGAGCATGGTAGGAGCACCAGAGCTCTTTTTGAAAAGTTTACAGTAGAAGCCGAGGAGGGGGTCTCGTTGTCATTAAAAAGCCATAGAAGAAGAAGAGGGGGAGGGGTGGGGGTGGTTTTGAGGGGGTGGGGTTTCCTGTTTTACGAGGACTGTAGAAGTTGGTAGGAGTCAGCTGTTCCTTGTTAAATGTAAGCGTTGGAGGGAGAGGGGTGAATGAAGTGGGTTTTTACCACGTCACAAACAGAGCTTGGAGTTCCCCAGGGCACCTGCATCGGTCCTTTGGAGTTTGAGTTCGTTTCTCTTCAGACTTTATGTTTTAAATCCAGTTTTTATTTCTTTTTGCAGTGAAGTTCTTTTTTTTTATGTCCAATTTTTTAAGGAGACCTATTTTACTGATTTTTCAGCTCCATATTTTTGTTATTGGGCTCCACTAGAGTGAAAAAAATCTGTCTGAAATTGCATTTAGAGAAGTGTGAAACCTGAGCTTTTGGCTCACAGGGATTACTGATAGAAAATAAAGAAAAGCAAAATGGGTTAACTTTAGATATCAGCGTTGGGGTAGAGGGATGAACAAAGTTGCTTTTTACCACGTCACAAACAGAGCTGGGAGTTCCCCAGGGCACCTGTGTCGGTCCTCTCTGGTTTTATTTGTTTCTTGTCAGGCTTCTTTTTAATCTGGTATTTGTTGTAACACTTATTTACCTCTTTTTCCAGTGAGATTTTTCCTCTCGGTGTGGGTTATTTAGTTTTTTGTTCTTTGATTCTTGTCGATTAGCACTTTCGCACTTTCTCTATTTATACTTCACATGCTTCTTTTGTGTCTCCTTCTTCCTCATTTTAATCACACGTCTGTCTCCTTCTGTTCGTCTTCTTGTGACTAAAATAGCTCAGTGTTGCTGTACTTAGATGCTAAACCACTAAACCAGATCACCTCTGGCTATGAGTGTGTTACAGGCTCTCACTCTGGGCATGCCCAGACAGACACCCCCCCTCTCCACACACACTCACTCAAACTACACTGAGCCAACACTGAAACCGAAGACAAAGACGCACAATTTTAAGAATTCTTGTGACTAGTTTTGGCTAACATACAGCTTCACTCAGTATTTGTTAACACACACAGCACATACTGTTTGTCTTATGGACAGCTGCTTTACATTTACACCTCTAATCATCAGTCAGTCCAACAAAGTGTGTCTCATTAGGCCAACGAGTCCCATCCTGTCCAGTTTCTGTTTTAACTGCAGCACAATTCGTTACCGTAAATGTCACTTTTCTTCAGATGGTGGATGACTAAATTTAGACTCATCTGTTGAGAAATTCATATCTGTCATTCCTGCATCATGAAGCAGTGTTTGTATTACAGAAAGAATGTCAAACTAGGTGCCATATGATTGAGAGTCAGTGTATCACTACACCAGGTTATTTCATATAGAATAACACAGGTTATTTCTTATATTTAACGTATATAAGACCACTCAGAAGAGTCACTGAAGTTTCTTCCCTTTTAAAAGTGAAGCATGGTATAAATCTCACACGTGTGGATCATGTGCATCAGCCACAGACTCTTCTGTCAGTCTTTCTGAGCTCAGCATGAGCCATACTTCTTAGATGTTATCAACTGTTTTGTTGCTTTTCAAGTGTCTTCAATTCCATCCATCCATCCATCCATGCATCCATCCATTCACTTTCTTCCACATATCCAGTTCAGGGTTGTGGTTGGGCTGGAGCCTATCAAAGCTATCATTGGGCAAGAGGCGGGATACACCCTGGACAGGTCACCAGTCTATCTCAGGGCTAACACAGAGAGGCTGTCTTCAGTTCATTGCTGAAATTTAACAAGAAAGGAGAAAGTTTAGCAAAGCAGACGCTTTGTGGGCTGAGTGAGTTTTAAAGATGCACTGAAAACTCTCACGAGCATAGCAACATTGATGCTCTGGTCCTCTCTCCATTCTCTATTGTCTCTTATACATTCAGAAGTGTGGAAATATATGACAGGTCCCAGTTTTCTTAAATCTCAAGAATAAAATCTGCTTATATTCAGGCTGATTTTGAACATAAAGCTGCAATGTTTTGTCAGTAGGTGATTTGGATTGAATTATAGTTTATGTATCTCTTGGAAGAAGTCTCCTTTTTTGTGTGTCTGCATGGAAGAGACTAAGAAATTGTTAATGCTGTGGTCAGCTATGTTTCATATGGTGGGTGATTTGGGGAATATGTGTTGCATAGCACCCTCGGGACATAAAGGAAAAGGAGCTGTATAAATTATTTAGGCTGTAAAACATAAATTGATTATGCATGTTTTCTTATATGATGGTGGCAATTAAAAATAAGATAAATATTTGTTGATGGAAGAATATACTGTGTAGGATGCACAAAAATACAGTGCCTGGTCAGTGGCCCATAGGAAAGCCAGATTTGCATAATAAACCATAATAATAAAACCGTGATCAACACCATACCACACCTGCAGGGACTCACTCTCGCACGATGCCCACCTACACTGTTATTTAAGGGCAAAGCCAACGAAGATCTGATAACAAGCAACTGCATAAACATACAGCAGCTATGCACTGGCTGCTATGAAAGCCAGTTTTACAAAACATCTTGATGACCATTGTTGTTTTCACAGGCAAAGTGAGGGCATCAGAGCTTTACCTAACAGTTAATAACAGGCTAATGTGCATTTAGGCTTACTGTGTGTCGACAAAGCCTGAAAATTGGTCTTACTAGCTTAATAAACGTTAGCTGTTTGCCCTCTTGCTGACAGAGAAATAACCCATAAGGTGCTTGGGCTACAGTCATGTGTACTGTAGGTGCAGCTGTTGATTCTGATGAACCTTTTTTGAGAAATTTTATGTGCTGTTGCATGTCTGTTCACAGCAAGATGTGACTGGACCTAAGTCTGGATGTACTCAACTTGTAGTCATATACACGGAGGTCCTCTTGAGTCCAACTGCGCCTCAGCTACCATGATTTCTCAGCATTTTTCCAGTGATTTCTGTGTTTACCTCTGTGTCTCCTTTTCTTTCTGTTAGTTGTTACTTCCTGTCTTATTTTGGTAATTGGATTTCCTTGCACGCCTTTTGTTGTATTACTTCCTGCCTTTGTCTGGTTTCCCTCCTTTATAATTGCCCCCCCCCCCCGATTGTTTTCACCTGTGTTTATAAGTTCCACGTGTTCCCAAGTAGTTCCCTGTGTGTTTATAATCCTGTTTGTCCTCCTATTTACCATCCAGTGCTCCTAATACTTCTCTTTATTCTTGAATTCCTGTTTTGTTGAGTCTTTTGTTGCTAAGCCTGACTCTAGTTTTTGCAGTTGTGTCCTCATGAAATTGTCAGAAATTCTTACACAGTTGCTATTAGCATTCTCTAGAGATGTCAAAACTACCCTTGTAGAGTTGCTAAATACCCAAACTTCAATGCCTGTGGTTGTGCTGGCACGCTTGCCTGTGGGAATCTAAACCGATGAAAGCAGGTAAATATTTCCTAGACTGATAAACACAGACAAAATTAAACCATGCCTCTACATATCTCCTGAGGTTGATGCGACAAATGCTACTGTAGGCTGCAAAGGAAAATGACTCAGTATTCAAATTCATGACTTATGAGAGGGCGTGAAATTGATTGGCGCTGTTGTGTTTTCCCATAAATCATGTTAAATGCCGTGCAAAGTGCGCCGTGGGAGCAGTAAAACATTTGGCATGGTACTGGGGGGGAAAACTTGCTGAGATGGGGGAGAGAGAGAGCAAAGGAGCATGGGATTAAAAATGAGTCTGTTATTGAAGTTTGCAAATTGACACACCCCACAATGCTTGATGGGAAATTACCGAAGGAAGGCATTCTGCTGCCCACAGGTAAATAGTAATCATCTGTAAGGTTTAAGTTTCATTCTGCACTTCAACATGCTATCTTTAAAACAGGAGTGAATGATGCAGGAAACGTGGCATTGTAATGCAACCGTGTGGTTTATGAGTGTGTTGTGTTCTGTGTAGTTTTACCATTTGATTCTGCATAATGAAAAAAAATTAAAAAATAAACATTACAAAAGGCTACGGTAAATTTGCCAGAAATAGTCTCTCGACAGTTAGCTGACATAGATGCTTTTGTTATGTAGCTGGAGTCCAGATGTAGTATTATTGTTGTTTGTGTGTATTTGTTAGTAGTGTTGTTTGTATAATCTTGTGAGGTATGAATGAGCATGTATAGAAAATGGTGTAAATTTTGATAGTAACTCAGTGTTTACCTCCTCAACAAAGCTGGCATTAAGGCTGTAAAACTTACCCTGTTGTATCATATCTTACAACATTTTTATATATATTATATAGTACATATTTTTGTGTTGTACATTACCATACACACCATACGCATCTTACCGTATCGTGTCTTACCTTTTCGTATTGTAAGGTATTGTATCTTATCATAATTAGTGTATCTTACCGTATCCTATATCACTTTATCATAAGGTATTGTATCATAAAGTATTCTACCTTACCCTATTGTATCTTACCATATCTGTTGTAACTTACCATATTGTAACTTACTGTGTCATAACAAATTGTTCCTTACCCTATATCGTACCTTACCGTATTGTACATTACCGTATTGTATCATAAGTTATAGTATCATGAAGTATTGTATCTTACAGTGTCATAATGTTTTGTAGCTTACCCTATTATATTGTATATTATCTATCGTATATTAATGTATCATATCGTAAGATATTGTATAATATTGTATATTACCATATCGTATCTTACAGTACTTTATCATAATGTATCATATCTTAAGGTATTGTACCGTACTGTATCGTATATTACCGTGTCATATGGTAAGGTATAGTATCGTAAGGCATCGTATCTTACCGTAGCATAACTTACTATATCATAATGTAGTGTATCTTACCCTATTGCATTTTGACATATACATGTGAATGTATACATATGTATATGACATTACTGTATCTTATTTTACTGTATCGCATTGTAAGTTATTGAATCATAAGGTATCCTACCTTAGCATATCTTACCCTTTACTAACAAATGTTATCCTATTGTATTGTATCTGACCTTTTCTTGTTGTATCACATGATATGATGTCTTACCTTATCATATCATATCTCAGGCCAGTTATAAGCAAGACAAGACTAGTTTGTCACCATTCAGACACAAGCCAATTCAAAGTGCCTAATAATAGGATAGTGTTTAAATATGAACTCTGACATTGCTGCAGTTACATTTCTTATAGGAAATTCGCAGCAAGCATTTGGCTATATTTAATTTGACAAAAATAAACTTATTTGGTGTAGCACCCTTCATAGAGTGTTTCACATCATTTTTGGTGCATTACATAAAAAACAAAACAAAACATGAAAGTAAATATTTGCAAACACAAAAATTAAGCTTTTAACTGTTTTCTTAGTCATCTGCCATCCGTCTTTTTAGCTGCTTTCATATATAACATATATAATTTACTAATGATAAATTTGTGAATTTCAGCTGTGAATAAAACGTGACAATGCATCTCAGTGTCATAAATGAAGTTTTTATACATTATTTTGCTTTTACCAAGATAAAGGTTTAACATCCTCTGCAGGGCATCTTTCTTTGGCTTTTTGGTTTATTTTGGTATTTGTACCAACTGTTTCTTACCTCAAATTATTATGTGTACCAGATAGTTTGCATGGTAATGTATTTGCATTTCCTGCCACAGCTCAAGAATGTGTCCTTTGATATAAAATCTGAAATATAATGCCGCCTCTCTCTCAGGAAACTCACGCACTTACACTGGAAGGACATTTTAGGAGTGTGTGCCCACTTTTTGCCCACACTGGTACATTTCCTTTCTCCGTGCTTTAGTGTGTTTAACCAGCCCATCTGGTTTGGTTGTCCTCTGGCATGTTCCTGTCTTTGTACCGGGCAAATATCAGATTATCTGGCTCTGGTGGTGTTTTTATGGCTCCGAGCAAACTGCGATCTTCCCCAGTAGTTGGGAAAATGTTTGAAAATATCATGAAAATATTTTTTCATGATATTCTTCGTGCTTGCTTTATTTAACCACAGACCATTCAGAATGTCAGTTTTATTCACTTAATTTGAGGAGAATAGCTCACAAAAAGGGTCCAGGCACTAGTAGATTAGCTTAGCTTAACATAAAGACCTGAGAGTGGTATTCATTCTAACCACTTTGTTAGCTCTCTTTCCCTTGGATTTAGTTTAAAAACAAAGCATCATCTGACATTTATCTGTTTTTCTTCACTAATATAAATGTGAAAATACTTTTCAGTACAGTTTAAGTAGAAATCTAAAACATAAATTTGTTCCAGGGTCTTAAATGGGAGAATTTTCTTTTTTTTTTTTTTTTTAGTTTTGAATGTGACAGTAAACTTAATAAAAATCT
>VUQI01034931.1:19802-50383 GCA_015106735.1 Paratilapia polleni
TTTGGTTTTTTTTTGAGGTTTTTTTTTTTTTTTTTTTTTTTTAGATTTGAATGTGACAGTAAACTTAATAAAAATCTGTCCAGTCATTTCCAGTCTAAGTTAAGCCAACTGTCTCTTTGCTTCTTAGCTTCTTATTTGTGATGCATGGTAAGTAGATACATTTTGTTCCTTTCAGTAGATCTCATTACCCTGGATTCAACTTTAAAATTGATCTCTTTATCTTTCTGATATAAATGTGAGTAATTTTTCAAGCAAAAATCATCAAACATTTTCAGTATTTTGATTTAAACTGAAGAAAACATATCAAATAAATAATAAAAGCTCAAAAGGAAACAGATTTAACTTTTTGTCAAAAATTCAATAAAGATCATTTTACTTTATATTGCCATATAGAATCTCTAACTGAACTATAACTGCGGAAGTGAGTCAATAAATGCCAGAGCTGTGTGTCTGAGATGACTATAACAGAGATAACCCCTTTCTATAACATCATAAAGATCCAAGAGTAGAAAAAATACTGTCTGAAACAGAAATTTTACAGGCTTTTGACTCACAAGGACTACTTGTACATACACTGACCTTGTTATTTGAAACTTTAACATGTTTAATCCACATTGGATCAGTGTGAATAATCAAAGCCATAGTAGATAGACTTTAAAATAGAGTGGCCAAAGGATTTTTTTCCTTTCAACATATCTTATAGTTTTGGGCCTTTAATCATTTAGAAGAATTTTCTAACGGCCCCGTTTCAGAGTGATGTTTGAGCTTGTCAAATATAATCACTGCAAGGAAGAGTTTCCTTTCTAAAAATGCTCTGTGTGATTTTTTTTTAAGGGAGTTATAATCCAAGGGTTTTTATCCAGTATCTCAAAATTATACATGAAATGCTTTTATGATTGTTTTGTTGGAGAAGAGGCTGCAGCAGAACTCTTCTCGTGCTCTTAGAAAACCAGATCGATCCAGCCTCTCCGTCGGCCCCCGGGGCCTCCGTCGACCACTTCACACGAGCTCTGTCTTCCGAAATGGCTGCCTCCCCGCTGCGTTCGGTCCACGGGGGAAAACGCTGAGGCCAACGGGTAATTTTGTGGCTCCGTCTGTTATCCTCATTCGGCTTGGACTTTTAACAAGGACAGGGCTGAGCTAGCCTCCAAGAATTGAATTTCAAAACCCACCGCTGGTGCTGGGACAGAAACATTGCCAGTACACTAAACCAGCAATCTGCATAGTGTGTAGGGCTGCAGCTATTATTTTCTTGATTAATCAGGTCATTTTTCATTTCTAAAAGTGTTTTTTTCCCCTAAAGGAATTTCAGCTTGCTATCTAAAACGTGAAGGATAACAACAATATGAGAAGCTACAACTGTGAGATTTCATTAGTTTGTGATCTTTGGAACAAAATTGTTGCAGCTAAGGAAGCTTTTAGAGCTGCAGGAATCAGTAAATTTGAAGGTTTAAAGTCATTCCAACACTTAATTTTCTCAAATTGCTCTGCTTTTTTATTATTGCTCTACACAAAAGCAGAATTGTGCACAAGCAAATTTGACAAATTTAGATCAATTTGTGCATTTGCGTAGGCTTTTTATGTAATGTGCAGAAACCGTAAGAGCACTTCATACGTCCTTTATAAAAACAATAATAATAATAATCACTAGAATTAAAGAGCACCTTTAAAATCTTTACACACAAGTAAAAGCAGAATACTCAGAAGGTCAAACAGCAAGACCAAAGCAAACAAGACAAAACAAAGTTGAAGTGATAAAGGACCTAAAAATGTAAAATGCAATTGTCAATATAGAAAATAAATAATGATAAAAGAATAAAAACAATAAAACCAACAGTATAGTATAGCTTAGGTCTAAATGAACCTTTGGTCAGAGGTACCATCAGTTCTTCCATCATCGTTTAAGATCGGCTTCCTTCTTTGAAAAAGCACCTGCTTCCTGTCTGAGGGGATATTTTAAGCTGGTTCGTTTTGTTTTTTTTTTCTCTTGTTTTTCTCGGTGATAAGAACTCCTCGATAAGTGCCAGAGAAGGAAGAGGAAGAGCAGAGTGACAGTGTTGTAAGATGACAGGAAACATGAGGCAGCTCCACCCTGATAGAAAGAGACAGTGATGTTCCCCTTTTTATGTTTTTCTCGCTTCATATTTCATCAGACGTGCTTGAGAAATTGTACAGTTTTATAATAAAACAGTCAGCTGTTTTAAATTGAGGTCAGAGTCACTGTTGTCACTTGTTTCTTGAAAAGGATGGCATTCAGAGGTTTATTATTTCTCAAACTAGATTCAGTTCCTTCCTGCATGTTTCTGTGTTACAGTGCAAATACAAAGTGTGAAATAACTTCAACAACAAAGCAAAATAATCATCCCCAACATCGTTAGTGTTTTAAATGTCAAACTTATTTTCTTCTTCCGTCTTAAAAAACATCAACAAACTAACTGTTCTTCTTCATCACCTCCAGCTACCATGAAGAACAACTCTGGCTGGACGGGCGAGCGGAGCCTCATGTTCGGAGGAAACAGCCAGAACTCAGCGCTGCCGCCATCCTCCTCAACCTCCACGGCCTCCTCCTCCTTGACAGCCTCCCCCTCTTCCACAGTGACCTCCGTCGACGGAGTGACCTTCTCAGAGGGGGATCTGCTGCTAAAGGTAACGCCTCACGTGTGTTTGACAGATTATTTCAGACACTCTGAAAGACTGGAGATGGTAAAGCTTGTTGTTGCTCTGCAGGCGCTGAACGGCTTCGTGTTGGTGGTGACGGCCGAAGGCTACATCTTCTACACATCCCCCACCATTCAGGACTTCCTCGGCTTCCATCAGGTAAAAACAAACAACATGATGAACTGATGAATCAATAATACTGGAATAGTAGTCGTATAATAAGGATCAGAGACTTGCACAGTGTAAAAAAAAAATGGGATAAAAATGTAAAAAATGTTAATTCTTGTAGTAAAATTTGAGTTTTGCTCATGAAAAAATGACAAGATCTATTGTGAAGAATTCAAATGTATTTCCATATAAGCAGCATTGAAACATATCTTTGAAACAGTCCCTTTAAGACCCTTTAAACTATATCTAAACTACCTTTGACCCATCATCCAAGACTTCTCCAAGGTAAAAAAAACACGATAAGCACATGATCACTAATGGTTTTGCAACATAAAACTTTAATTATGTAGATCTCCTCATCAGGAAGTCAGAAATAAAAATCATAACAAGAGCATCCTGGAAGATACCAAGTAAGAACTCTTTAACCCTCTGAGGTCTAAGGCATCATAGGCGGTAACCCTAACCCTGTATTTTGGAGAAGGCCAAAGCAGACTTTTTTGGAAAAAAAAGTTAATAGTTTTTGATGTTTGTCAGTTAGAAGGATTATTTTCTTTGTTCTCTGACAATTTAAGAAAAACAAAAATGACATCTTCTGATTGCCTAGGGTTAGACTGAGGGTTGGGGTTGTCACTGATGGCGACTTCGCCCTCAGAGGTTTATTAAAGATCGTTAATGAACAGTGCACATAATAATGATAAAAAAAATTGATCTATCACAGAGGAATCTAATCTGGCAGATCTGAAAAATAGCTTAAAAAACAGCCCAAAAAGTGATCTTAAAATAACCGAAAAAGGCAATTTAAATCAAACATTGAAACTTCCGGCAACCTTCATGAACCACAGTCCAATTTCTGATCATCTTGTGTGGCAACACTCAAAATCACGGAACAAATGAAAAACTACATATTTTTAATAATGAATCAGCAGCGAAGAAGTCATCCAATATCCTGACTGCACCTGGAGAAGCTGCACAGTCTTGGAGAAGCTGCTGTGGGAAGCAGTCCTCAGAGGCTGGTGGCCGAGGAAGGGGAGCTCATATGTGGTGTTATAAACCACTACATAAAATGAACACCAGCTCCAGATTTCATAAAAATATGGGCTTTATTTCATTTACTAAAAAAGTCTCTAAGTTAAAATTTACAGGTAATGTGCATGACTGCAGCCAGGAGAGCATGAAGAAGTCTAGCAGGAAGTGGTATTCCCTCCTAAGCCACCCCCAGGCAAACCTCTGTACACACTTGAGGTGTAGACAGTCAGCGTGCACAACCCAAATATTCTTGCATCAATACCACAAGGCCAGTAATGGTTGCAGAGAGCATAACACTGGTGTGCTAAATTAAAACCAAACCCTACATCAGGGGTGCTGTACACATATTAGTTCACACATATTATATTTAGATTTCTTTTTATAAAGCAAGCATTAGAAAAAACAAATCTCCCAATTTTCTCCTTTAAGTGCCTCTAACTTCATGTTTTATTTAACTCTCAGCTATTTGCAGCTAGTCACAAAGCAGATGAGCACCCTGAACTGTGTGCAACTTCAATTTTCCACATTCAGGACTTTATACTGTCATTAAATGTACATTACAATTTTGAGCTCCATTACAAAAGCACAAAACCTTCCCATTCAATTTTTGAATGCTTCAGAATAAAAAGAAATCACAAGTTGCATTTTATGAAACAAAACAGGCTTCTTTTGAAATTAAATCTAGTGTAATTCTAGCGAGAAAAGCAAATATTTCTGTATTAACTGACAACTAACGGTCCGTCCCTCCACAGTTCGCTAGAATCGCCGCTCCTCGTAGAGTATTTGTCAGATCTCAGTGAATTTCTCCTGGTTATGACTGTTTGTGAGCCTTTACTTCTCAGTGGACTTTAATACTCATTTGTTTGGGCAGTCAATACAGCCAACCAACTTCCTTTGTGTACTTCACACATTACAATAACCTGTGAATCTACATCATTGATGTTCTATTTTTGTTTGTGTGTGAGTTGCAAAATCCAAGGCTTTTTAACCGATTTAAAGGCTTGACAGTGAGGACGTCTCTCTGCACGTAAATTATCTTTGTATTTTTGAGTAAGGATAAAGTAGGCCTGGTGCTGTGTTTTTCCTTTTATGGAGCAACAATTGTCTGTCCCAGAAATGATAAAACCAGCCGGTAAAAGGAGGAGCCTGTGTGCAGAAATATGTTTAACTGCACAACAACCTGTTTCCACTTCACTGACCTCCTGAACTCTGATGTTCCTCTTAAAAACATCCTTTAAAAGTATGCCAGCGCATCTTCATTAATCTGTAATCTCTCAAGCAGTTGGTTTCAGTTCACATTAGTTGGCCATGAAAGTCAGATGAGCACAGATTTTAATCTATTGTCTTGTTCTCTTTTTTTCACAAAGAGCTTGTAAATCCTAGAATAATCTGATATCCTCAAACTTTTAATAGCTGATTAAAAGCACCATGTTGGTGAGCTGTGCTGTCCAAATCAAGACAAAACAACAAGCAGACATCATAAAGATGGGAATTTAATGAGTAGAACTCGATTTAGGATTGAAAATGAGTTAAGGACTCACATTTAAAAATGTTAAAACATTTCACTTCTACAAGGCCGTCTGAAATTGTTGCAGCAGAATCAAATATAATCTTGTTTTTAGTCTCTAACATGGATCTCCCATGAACAAACATGTTCAGGAATGACATTGATTTACCCCCAGGTAGTCGTAATTTTAGTGGCGTGACATGTGCTGATCACGCTATTCAAATGAACTCCAGTCCATTTGGGCTCGTTGGAAAGCTGTCAGTCGGAGTGAAGATCAAAGATTTGGTGTCTGGGTCCCAGAGATCGAGCTCTCATCAATAGTGATGATCCTCGAGCTGAAGATTAGGTCATCCCGAGCCTGCTGGTGGTCTTTGCAGACCTCGACACAGTGCTGCTTCAAAGGTTCGTGGAGAAATCCCAGAGGTGCACCTGCAAGTCACGCAGAATCCTGAATCATCAACCTTACTCCTGTGCGTGGCCATGCTGCACTCAGTTCGATTGCAGCAGGAACATAATGACTTTTAACCTAGGTCATTCGGTGTAAGGGGGTCATAAAACTAGTCCTGTGATAGACTGGAAATCTGTCCAGGGTGCCACTTGCCCCATGATAGCTGGGATAGGCTTCAGCAACCCTGAGTTGATTAACCAGCTAAGAAAATGGATGTATCAGCCAGAGCTGCTCTCAGTCCCATCTTTTTCTTGCATTGATTTTCCAATTAAATCCAACAGTTTTGCATTTTGTCCACAGGTGGCTGTGGACAAAATGTTTGACTTGAACAAATACCTGCAGCCCCACACGGCATGCATGAATCGGTCCATTTCAGGACCAGGACCAGTCAGGGTCTGACTGTGAAAAATGTTTTGTGTTGTTCCTCTGCACATCCTACAGGTCAGCCGCAAACACACATTTTAGGTGTACAGTGTGAGGTGGACTGTAAAGAAGTAATAAGTAATAAAGAAGATTCACCTCTGGATGAATCCTGCTCTCCATATGAGCTGTCACATTTATGTAGAGAACAGCTGCTCCAACCTCCATGATCCCGTACAGTCTCCACCAGTTTCTGATGGAAGACTCCACCCTTATAAGGTGGTCACAGCACTCAGTCAAAGCTGTCTTAAGTCAGTCTTTTTCTCATCTTGACGTTGAATTTTTTTATCTTGGCTCATTTAACTAGTGAAGTTCACTCATGTTAACATTGTCAGCAGCAATAGGCCACAGCTGACTAATAAATAGCTGTGGATCGGTCAGGGTGTGATGTAAATAATCTTGGAGTCTTCTTCTACACATCCCACAAGTCAGCTATAAACACAGATTTCAGACCTATACGCCTGACTTTTTTGTAATAATGCAGGATAAATCTTGCTCTCCACCTAAGCTCTCAGATTTATCCAGAGAACGGCTGCCTTGACCTCCAAGACCCCACACAGTCACCATCAGTTTCCACTGGAGACTTCGCCCTGTCGACGTGGTCATAAGACACACTAAGAGCAATCTTAAGTCAGTCTTTTTCTTGTCTCGAGGTTCCAATAAAACAGCTGGCTGTGAGTCAGATTCCTTCCTTTCACTTTAATAAATACCTGCAGCTCGGTCAGGCTCTGAAGGTTAATAATGCTTTGCATTACTATTATCCTACAGGTTAGCTGATACACACAGATTTCACGAGTATACAGCAGGTGTTTTTGTCATAAAGCAGCTTTTGTCTGGATAAACCCTGCACTCCACCTAAGCTCTCAGATTTAGAACGGCTCAGAGCGGTCAGGTAGGGTATAGTTGTCTAATGTATGCAAACTGGCACTATGGTTACCAAGCCTTAGAGGCAAGCCACGACTCAACCATATACGGGTGTCACTGGTATAGTTAAACAAACTCTGAGTGTCTGAGAGTTTTTACCACAGTGTATCCAGTGTGGCTTGCTTCAGCACCTCACTAGTGCTGCCTCATCGCAAGCATTTACACTTCAAATGTGACTTTTTAAAAGCTGCTTCGTCCCTTCGTGTGAACAATTTCAATCTCAGAGCTTCAGTAATTCCACTGAATGACATGCTAAATAATGGGATTGTGTGTGAGTGAAATGTCTGTGTGTGTCTTTGTGTGTGTGTTTGCGAGCGTGCATGAGAACTGAACAGCTTTGTTAGCTGTGAACTCTTGACTTGTAAACACATCCGTTTGAACCGGGGTTAAAGATGTCTGCAGTCTGGGAAGAAAAAGCACAAGCACAAAAAAAAAGAAAAAGAAAAATGTAGCCCAGAGACAGTGCACGTGGTAAACAGCTCACACACACACACACAGACACACTTACACACTAATTTACATGCACACATGACATGGTCTGATGTGGGGCTGCAGATCAGGGCAGGAAACGTTTTGTTCTGGAGGCCGCAGCAGCTTTTAAAACCCAAACTCACCAGCTGCTTTGACTGTTTATGACTTTATAAAGTGTATTTATAGAGCAGCTCTGAGTACGGCCATGGAGGAGACAAAAGAGGGAGGAGGCGCGAGGAAAACTGGATAGAAAATGTGTTCGTTAGATTGCTGTGAATAACAAGGACTTGAATATTTCACTAGAAAAAGCCACAAATCCTGACTTCAGAGCTGCTTTGAACGTAGCAAATCCTGATGAGAAGTTTGAGGCCATTTTTCAGCGCCGCTCACAAAGGAGGGTTTTGTGTCCGGCTTTGTTTGCTGAGGTGTGGCTCTCTCAGCACCTCGCTCCTTTAGCACAACAACAGCGCCTCTGTTTCCAGCCCGTCCATCAGCTCTGACGGCTGAGAGCATTATTCGCTCTGTGTGTGTGTGTGTTTACACCTGTATCATCGCTCTTCAATGCAGCTTGGAAGGACAAACACTGGAAGGTGGGAAGGAGGAGGACTGAGTCTGTGGAGCCATTATTTAATACTTGTCATGCTCAGAAAGAAAGTGACGTCCTTTACGCCCTTTGTTGGTGCAGTTTGTCAGCTTGAGCCACACAAAAACCAGGCTGGAGGTCAAAATTCTGTACTTTTAGTCAAAAGCTTTAAAATAAAATCAAGCTCGCCTTTGCTTTCTGTCTCAGAATAGCAGTAATGATAATATATCAACTCATGCTGTACAAAAAACACAATGTTTGGTTAATTATGAGGACAGACTGTCAATATTGCTGTATATAAAATAAAGTCCTATTTACACATTTAATAATAAAAGGTCTTAAACTGTCTTAACTCACTTTGGATGGGATTTAAATATATTTAGTCACATGACTGCATGAATTTCCAGCAGGCAATGAAGCTGTTTTCACCCCCTTTACACATTTACACCGGAACCACACGGGTCATTAAAAGTCTTAAAGTCAAAATCAAGAAAAAAAACATTTTAAAATGTCATCAGTTTGCCCCAAAACTACTCCAGGTACATTTACAGATGGCCAATAAATTTATTTCCATAAGTAAGTTTTAATGTTATTGTGGTTTGGATTGTTTGTTGCTCACATTTATTTATCATGTGGCTACATGGAGTGACACAGTAGTGGTCATATGGTCGTCTCCTTGTGTTGTATTAGCAAGAAGTGGTTGCTAACTTTTTTAGGTTCATTCTGTGGGGGAAATATTTTCAGTCAAATGTGCAATACTGTGCAAATTTCTTGAGCCACCCCTCATTTCTTTATATTTTGTTTCCAAGGAGTCAGACTTTGTTGTAATTTTTTAAAGGGGCCTTGAGCAGAAGTTCTCCAGGCTCTCTGAAGGCTTGGCAACTTCTTCATTTTTCAGCATGACAGTGATGCCAAACACACTTCAATCAAATAAGTGATGAAAAATGACTGGGGAAAAAAAACTTAACAATACATGCAAAACAACTGCAAAACAACTGCAAAGTGATGAAAAAAATACACAAAACAAGCAAAGTGGGCCATAAACCAACTGCAAACAATCAAAGATGAAAAAGTACTAAAATAAGAGTACAGAGAACAAGCAGAAGGGACAGAAAAGATGCAGATTAACTACAAAATGAGGAAAAAACAAACCAAGGAGACATAACACAACTACAAAGAGACAATCTGACAGCAAAACAGCTAAGTACCAACAAAGCAGTAGAAGTACACAAAATAAAGCAAAGGAGAAGCAAAAAGAATACAAAAAGATACAAAACTGCATCATAAAACTAACAAAAAAAAACAACCAAAAGATGCAGAATAACTGAAAAAATACACAAACGCAAAGTGGGCACAAAACAACTGCAAAACAAAGATGCAAATTAACTGCAAAAACATGAAATAACAATTCAAAAGTACACAAAATAAAAGAGAAGCAAAAAGACTACAAAGAGAAAACTGGCTAAGCAGTCATTACAGAGATGCAAAATCAGAAAGGAGACGTGTGAAACAAGTAAAGAAGACTCAGAACAGCTATGACATTAGGAAAAAAAAAATGTGGGAAAAATATTTAAAACAAGCCAAGTGGGAACAAAACAACTGCAAAGCAAACAAAGATGCAAAAGCACTAAAATAAAAATGCATGAAACAAGTAAAAGAGACAGAAAAAGATGCAAATCAACATTGAAATGATGATGGATTGTAAGTGCAGCAGGGAGAGAAAAAATGAATTAATAAAATATATAAATGAGCTTGACTGAGAATGTTTAAAAAGGTCAAAGATAAGCAGGTAAGTCTTAGTGGGTGTGAACATATTGTTACAGTAATCATAATAAACAACAGCACAGGCTGCCTGTGCCAGGGAGGAGTTTCATACACATTAAAGAAATGTTGAGGACACTTGTTTCTGTTTCGTGTTTCCAGTCGGACATCGTCCATCAGAGCGTGTTCGAGCTGATCCACACAGATGACCGAGCTCTCTTCAGACAGCAGCTTCACTTCTCTCTCAACCCAAACACCGAGGGCGCCGACGGTTCCGGTAAGTCCGCCTACACACCACACCCGAGCTCCTGTCCACCTGCTCAGGTAACCTGCACACACGGAGCCGAAGTCCTGCAGAGATTCAGAGGGGCCGGAAATCGATCAAGCCATGAGCAATCTGTCCAGTCTCTTTTTCTGGGGTGATTCGGTGTCTTTGTGGTGCCTGTTTTCACACTTTTGCGTCTTTTAGCTTCTCATTTGATTGCTTTTGGTTGTTTTTATAGTTGTTTTTTGCTTCTTTGGAGTTGCTTCATGTCTCCTTTGCTTTCCTCATTTTGCAGTTGTTTTTGCGTCTTTTGTTTGTGTACTTTTTTAGTCGCTTTGTATCTTTGCTGGTTTTCCAGCCGTGCATTTCTTTTACATTTCCTTGTAGCCATTTTATATTTCCTTTGCTTTTATTGTGTATTTCTTCAGTTGATTTGCTTCTTATTTTGTTTTGCAGTTGGTTTTTGTCCCTTGTGCCTTTTCATCATTTTGCAGTTGATTTGTATTTTTTTTTTTGGTCTGTTTTTCTTGTTTTGTGTATTTTTGTGTGGTTTTTGTAGTTTTACATGTCTTTTGGATGCATTGTGTGCTTTTTCAGTCATTTTGCATCTCTTTTCTAGTTTTGTGGTTATTTTGTGTCTTTTTTGCTTGTTTTTTTGTCATTTTTCATCCCCTTTTTCATTTTGCATTTATTTTACCTTTCTTTGAAGTCTTTTCTCCATATTCTTTGCTTGTATTGTGTATTTGTTTTGTTGATTCGCAGTAGAATTGCATTTCTTTGTAGTTGTTTTCTGCCTCCTTTGCTTTTTTATATATTTTTCATCATTTTGCAGCTCTTTGTGGTCAGTTTTGCCTATATTTCATCCGCTCTGCATCTGTTTGTTGTCATTCAGCATCTGTTTGTGTATTTCTCTGTGACATTTTTAGGGGAACTTTCAGCTGTTGGTCAGAAATACTGCTGGACTTGTGTCTTTAGTCACATTGTGCAGTAAAGAGGTTATCAGCAGCAGATCTGCACTGACACTCCTCCCCACAATGATTTTAACAAGTACATTGACCCCTGTTCCTTACCTCTGAGACGATTCATTGTTTGGGTGTGAGTGTTTATATTTACAGGAGCAGTGATCATAAAAAAGGTAAATATTTCCTCATCGCTGTAGGTGACCAGAACAACTCTGAGATCAGCAGCAATGTGATGACCTACGACCCGCACGTCATCCCTCCAGAGAACTCTGCCTTCCTGGAGAGAAACTTCTGCTGCCGTCTACGCTGCCTGCTCGACAACTCCTCCGGCTTCCTGGTAAACACACACGTGCACACACCTCACCACAGCGGCTTTCACGAGAGGTTCGGGACCTAAAGTGAGGTCAGAGGTTGTTGGAAGCCTTCATTCTTGTCGTTTGTGTTCGTCTTCAGGCTTTGAACTTCCGCGGCCGCCTCAGGTTCCTCCACGGTCAGAACCGCGTGTCGGAGGATGGGTCGCTGGTTCCCCCGCAGCTCGCTCTGTTCACCATCGCCACCCCTCTGCAGCAGCCATCCATTTTGGAGATCCGCACCAAGACGCTCATTTTCCAGACCAAACACAAGCTGGACTTCACGCCCACGGGCATCGACACCAGGTAGACACAGAGCTGTTTGAGGCTCTCTGTGAACGAATGAATGAACGGCTCGTGTAACATCTGGCGTGTTTTTCGTCCACAGAGCGAAGGTGGTCCTGGGTTACTCCGAGACAGAGATCTGTAAGAAAGGTTCAGGCTACAGCTTTATCCACGCTGCTGACATGATGTACTGCGCCGACAACCACATCAGAAGTAAGTCAGAAGCTCTTTGCATCCATTTAGTTAGTTGTTAAAATGTGAAAATGCAAGGTGCTGTAATGTAAAAGCCAAACTAGGCACAACAAGTTATAACCTCTCTGTGCATCACATCTGCTTCATAATCCCAAAAAAATAAAAAAATTGAAATGCAAAATAGAAAATATCTGAAAAGATAGTCTTATTTGAGAAATCTCCTCGGGTGTGCTTCATGCAGGCACTGGAAATGCAGTGGCAGACAGTGAAAAGTAGAAGTCACATTAGAAAAATCTTAGACTGTGAGCAGCAGCAACGTAAGCTGCACAAAATACCTAATTTCACATCCTTACTGTGTATTATGTAGAAAGAGCTGCAGGTTATAGACGTACTGCAAGAGTGGTTTTATAATAAGAGTCTAAGGGAGTTGTGGTGGGATTTGTGTAAAAAATGTCCTATCACGATGAGACTTACACTGGGTGAAAGAGGACAAAAACGCCTATGTTTTAATGTATGAATTTTGCATACAGGGTGAAAATTTTCTTTTTTCAGAATCTCGACAGGGTCAACAATCAGAGTGGGCGATATCCCAACTGGTGGGGAGATTCCTGGAAAATGACAAATCCTGCACAAAATATAAACAATGATTGCATTAAAACCGCAGAAGATGTCAAAACACAGATTCAGACAGTTAAGTCTGAATCTGTGTTAAGTCCAAACCTTTGTGACCCTTTTAAACTTTGATTGATGCCTTTATGATAAAGTACGCCAGAGAAATAGGGTTCCAAAGTTGGCTGGGCTTGTCACTCATAGCACTCTATTCTAGATCTAGCTGCACGTTTTGATGAAACTCTTGTGGAGTTTTCTCAAAGCTGTGTGACGGGTTTCGCTGCGAAATGTGCGCCGGAAAAATGAATGTGATGAAATGCCACAAAAGCTAAAAATGACATCTTTTGTAGTGATGAAAACTGGAGAGAGCGGCTTCACCTTCTTCAGGCTGCTGACCAAAAGCGGGGCGTGGGTCTGGGTCCAGGCCAACGCCCGGCTGATCTTCAAAAACGGGAAACCCGACTTCATCGTGGCCCAGCAGAGAGCTTTGACGTAAGTCTGCAGACTCGTTTACACCAGCAGAATGTCAAGTATTTACTTATATGTGTGGATGAGGTTATTAATACCACAGTCTGACTTTTATCTGCTGCTTCTGAATCATTTTTGTTTCTGGAAATCTGCTTTTACAACCTCAGTTATCTTATAAAGTATTTGCCCCCTGATGGGGTAATTCAGACAGTACCATGGCTACTTTTGCCCACCCCTTGAATTATTGATTGGTTAGTTTTATGACTGATCATCCTAAGTTGTTTATTCAGCAGATAACTCAGATATTTGCTTGTTATAGCGTCTCAAGTTCAATTTCACTTTTTGATTCAACTCTTCCTGTTGTTTCCTCACCCTTCTTCCTTGTTTCCTTCATTGTGTCCTCCATTCTCATTTCATCTCCTTTCCTTGTGTCTGTAATGTTTCCTCTCCTCTTATTTCTTTGTTTTTTCTCTCTGATTTTCTTATTTCCTTCATTGTTTCTTCTCCTATTCTTGTTTCCTTTATTTCCTCTCCTCTCCTTAATTCCTTCGTTGCTTTCATTAATCTCCACATTTCCTTTGTTTTTTCCTCTTATTTTCTTGTTTGCACTCCTCTCCTTGTTTCTTCTCCTTTGTTACTGTGCTTTTTCCTCTCTTTGTTTGCTTTAGTTCCTGTTCTTGCTTCCTTTGTTTCCTTTCTTTTACTCTTGTCTATAGTGTTTGAGTTTCTCTTGTTTGAGCTCTTGTTTCCTTCATTGTTTCCTTTCCTCTCATTGTTTCCTTAGTTGTTTCCTCCCCTATTCATTTTCCTTCATTGCTTCCTCTCCTCTCCTTGTTTCATCTCCTTGCATTTGATCTAATTTCCCTGTGTTCTTAATATTTTCTCTTCTCTTGTTTCCTCTCCACATTTCCTTTTTTTCCCTCTCCTTTCCTTTGACTCCTCTCCTCATCTCCTTATTTCCTTTGTTGTTTCCCCTCTCTCTGAAATACAGAAATGTACAGCTCATATAAACAGTAAATGGAAACAGATCCTTCTATATGAAAAGCTTGTTTCAGACCCAGTGAAACATTAATTGATTAAATAGTCCCTGCAGTCACTCACTCATTTGTTTATCTGTAGAAATGAAGAAGGACAAGAGCAGCTTCGCCTCAGACGGCTGCAGCTTCCGTTCAACTTTGCCACAGGAGAGGCGATGCTGTACGACGTCACCCCCAGCATCGACATCAATGATGCGTGCTCCGCCCCCAAGCAGAGGAAGCTCGAGAGTGAATCCGTCAGCCCCAGCTCCTTGCTGGGCTGCATGCTGAGTCAGGACCCGTTGCTCTACTGCGATCACAAAAGTACCAACACCCTTAGCAACATTAACGACTTAGCCTTCAAGGACACCCACGCCACGCTCAACATCCCCGGAGACGCGGCGCCCAGACCTGCAGTCGGAAACCTGGTGAAGGCGGAAGCCACGTTTCTGGACATCATGGAGACTCTGCAGCAGATCCTTGGGAACAACAAGATCATCGAGACCCTGCATGTGGAGCCCGAGGAGCTCAAGAGCTGGGAGAGCTCGCTGCTGCAGATGAACTACAACAGCTGCGGGTTCAGCGATGACCTCAACGACATTCTCAACAATGACATCCTGTCTTACGTGGAGGAGCAGCTGCAGAAGGACGGCGGGTTCAAGATGCCAGACCAGCTGGATGGTGTCCCAGCCTGCCTCCCTGCTTTGGACCTTCAGAACACAAATCCTGATCACGGTGGGGAGCAGAACTTCGGCTGGGCTCTGGAGCCGCAGACCCAGGTGATACCCAATGGAGGGCAGATGATGGCGGGACAACCGACGGCAGTCCAGGGAACGATGAAGCTGAGCCACATGGATTTTCCTCAGCTGAATACTTCTGGTCTAAATGGACTGACCTTTAACCCCTCCCTGCCAAACAGTTGTCCTCAAACACAAAATCAGCTGCAGGCCAACGGCAAGGACAACAACCTCGGAGCCTTCCCGCTCGGGCAGCCTTCAACCAATCAGCTTCACCCCAACCAAATGCCTATTCACATGATGGCACGCAACCAACCATTTGGCCTTCAGGACCAAAACATCGAAGGACAATTAAATAATGTATTTACCTTCCAGGGCAGCCAGTGCAGCCAGTCGGTGTCAAACCAAGCAGACAGCTGTGCGGAAACATTTGTCTCAAATATTTCAAACGAGCCAGTTTTCTCTGCCATACCTTCCTCGTCCAGCTGCCTGCAGGGCCGCTTTGCTCTACAGACACCAAACAGCGACAATCAGAGGCAGGCGTGGCCTCAGCAGCAGCAGCTAATCACAGGTCAGCAGATGGGCTCTTTTCAGAGGAACCCCGTGAACATCGGCGCTCTAAACAGGCCGACTTTCAGGACTCCAGAGACTTCTAATCCTCCATTTCCTGTTCAGCCGTCGGCTTCTACAAGCTGTATGTACAGAAACGCCACCCCAGGACTGCCGGTAAATGCCATGCACCTCAGCCAGACGAGATTAAACCCAGCCACCAACCAGATTCCATCCAAGCCCTCCTGCTTCTACCAGTCTCTAAATGGAGGTGGAGCCATGTCGGGGATGGCGGTGATCCCAGATCCGGATGAGGCAGCGCTGTCCTGTCACATGTCCACTGGCCTGAACCCGAATGGCCTGCTGGGGCAGCAGCAGCAGTATCTGAACTTCAATGAGCAGACGCAGGTAAAGAGCTAGTTCAGCAACAATGTTAATGTCTGTAGAGCTGTGATGTTCAACGGTTTGAAGTTTGTGCCAGACTTACAGCCCGACCGATATAGGGTTTTTAAAACCGATACCGATATCTGATGATATTTATCTGTCAATTTTTTTTTTTCTTTCAGACACATGAAACACAAACAGATTTCCCAAACATTTGTTATGTGTGGCTATGTCATAATATCTTAGTCCTTACTGAGATATTATGACAGTGCAGTGTAAAAATAATCGTATTATTATTGTCACAACAAGTTGTGGATTAGTCGTTTATGCTCGGATCAGCTGGTTGCTGCGTTTGTGGCGTTCCAAACACGTGTTGCCAACAGGGAAGTTGCAGAGTGCCCTCTGATGGACAAACATCAACACTGATAACACGGTTGAAGGGTGTTTCTCTTGTCTCTTCTTTTTTTAAATTTTAATTTATTGGCCATTATAAATGCCGATACCGGTATATTGGCAAATAGCTGATATCGGGCATTGATATATCAGTCTGGCTCTAGTCAGATTAGAGTGGGAATTTGGACTGTAGATCCTGTGGGATTACAGTGGGATGCATTTTTATTTTAAATGATAGGCAAATGTAAACAAATCCTAACATCAGAGGCCTGTACGCTGAAGCAGGACTTGGGGCTTTGAGAGGTAACTTTAGGTTTATTAGGGTTATGAAGGTGGTTCACTTCTTACGCTGCAGACCTAACCTGCTCCCGAGCAGATTATGTTCCAGATAACATGAACAAAACCACCACCCACTAAACAATCAGTTCTCTGGAATATATTCCACCATTCCTGGAAGATCTTTCGGAGATCAGTGCATAGATAGTAAAGGGGTCTGAAGTTCCATCTGAAGGCTTTTGTCTTTCTCTGACTATCTTTCTTTTTTATGCTATGCACTTTTTACTCCTGGCTGCAAGCAATTCTATTTGAAGCGCTGAAAATAAACCTAAAGTTACCTCTCAAAGCCCCAAGTCCTGCTTCAGCGTACAGGCCTCTGATGTTAGGATATGTTTTACATTTGCCTATCATTTAAAATAAAAATGCATCCCACTATAAGCCCACAGGATCTACAGTCCAAATTCCCACTCTAATTTAATTTCTTTTTTCCTTATTTACGTAAAGTCAAACGATTCAGCTCCAGCGGCCCTCACACGATGTCCGTAATCTCAGCCTCCTTTTCTGACTATCGGTGGCATCGGGAGAATCCCAGCTGATGGGTTTTTGTGATGCAGCTTGACACAAATTTGACACAATTTTTTTTCACCAAAGTTGAAATAATTGAACTCGCGTGAAAGCGGATTCGCATCGATTCATGTCACCTGAATAGAGTTGTCAGTTTGCCCGTATTGCATAGCTTTTGTATGTAATCTCTCCAGGCGAAAGCTTCACTATGCATTTGGTGTGACCGCAACCACGAGACCACCTTTCCATCAGTTCTTTTAATCGCGTAGCCAGCTTGGGGGGGGGCTGGAGCCTATCCCACCTGCCTGAGCAGGTCACCAGCCCAGCCCACCAGCCTCATATCCACACTTACAACCAATTTAAAGTCATCATGTAGCTTAACAAGCACTTCTTTGAGGTGTGGGAGAACATACAAAGTCCACACAGACCCTTCTTACAGTAAGGCGACCACTTCACCACCCTGATCTCAGGCCCAATACTGTATTCTCATGTTTCATACCACAAGGGGCAACTACATGAACACTTTCTGGTACAGCACAGTCCCCTAGTGGGGAAAATTTTAGTAAAATTTATCAGATTTTGATTACAATAAGAACCTTTAATGAAAATGAATAATCTTACTTAGTTTCTCCTGTAATTATTTTATTTGTTTAATCTTATTTGATGTGTTTTTATACCCCCAAAAAAGGTTTTTCAGCAAGAAATGAACAAGCCACTGCAGAAAATTGAAATGCCAAACGGCATTTTTCGTGCAAAACTTTTACACCTTAACGTGTCTTAACTCCATTCATATCTCAGTGATTTTTATTTAGAAATGATCTTGTTCTTTTTTATGTTTAAAAAAACTAAGACCAGATTAAATTTAAGCCTGAATGTCCCCATCAGTTGGACTGTGGCTTCAGTTTTTGTTTTTTGGTTTTTACTTAAATCCAAGGTGATTGGTAGATCAAATTTGCATGCGTGGTGAGACTGTTAGCTCCAGTGTTCAAAGAAAATACTCTCTCTAACTTGTCGTTTGTCTTGACACAGGTGAACAACCGTCCAGTCGTCGGGAACGGAGGTTTCCCCTTCTCCTCGCTGCCCAACGGGAACATGTGCTACTCAGAGAACAAATAGGAGTCAGCCGCTGGGACTTCTGGACGGCAGAGGATCCCAACTCGGACTGAAAGGAAACTAAAGACTGCAAAATCAAAGTGGAATAGACTGAAGAACAAAAAAGTGCCAGAAAATGGAGGAGACAATCAAAGACCCCCCTCCCCTGTTTTTTGTCTTTTTCTTATGAGGAAAAAGCTGTAAGAGTTCACGTTTGGTTCAGGATGGCTGGGCTCAACAGGAAGAAAAATCAAGAAAAAAGTTTGGATTCCTCTCTCGGAGGTGGTTGGACTGTACCAAAAAAATTGGTGGGTATATTCGGACGTATGGGAACCAAAATGACTGCAGTTTGACTGAGTCGATGCTTCCCATGTAAAGGTTTTAAAGAGTGCTGCTTTTTAACGGAGATGGGTGAAGCTGACATGACCAACCAATCAGTCCTCAGGCATCGAAACCCAGTTCATCAACTCAAACCAATTTAAGTGAGTTTTTAAATAAAAACATGCCCCAAATTCTGCAAAATAGGTTTGGGTAACATGTTTAATTTGTGGTGTACAATACTCAAATATAGCTCAACACAACAAAAGAAAAAAAGGAAGGAGGCTCCATCTGGTGGTGCAATCCAGAATTGCACATTGCAAGCTGATTCTTTACACAGTTGAATTCTTGAGAGGGAGGACCACTATATTAGCAAGATAACACGGCAAAGATCACCTCCAGATGACTGTCACAGTTATATCTGTCCATCGCCTGACCCTATCTGGAAATGTGTTTATGTGTATTTTACTTGGAGTGGCCCAAAAAACTCAAATCCTTCAGTTCATCCTTTGTCTGAAACATGTTGTTTTAGCTCCTTCCCCTTTAAGACAGCTTTCCTCTGATTGGCTGCCCCTCATAAGCAGAAGTTTTGATCAGCATACAGAGATAAGAGTGGAAATAACTGAGTGTTTAGAGCAGTCTGAAGCCTGGGGGATTGCTTGTACATACACTGACCTCATTATTTGAAACTTTGGCCATGTTTAATTTGAACATCCACACCTGGAACAGGAGATGTATGACAAAAAAAAAACAAGCAAGAGCAGGTCTGCTCGAAGCAAACTCTTTCCTGAAAGGAAAATAAGTTTCCCTCTCCTCAGGTTTTTTTTTCCTCACTGAGCCACAAGGGGCAGCATTGAGCCATTACACATTGAAAGACTTCTGATCCACACAAAGGGAGTTTGAGTGTCAAATATGCGGCACGGGGGCCAGAACTGGGCCACTATAGGGTCCAGTTTGCCCCACTGAAGCACTTTTCAAAGTGTGAAAATAGCAGTGAAGTCATTAAATGCCCCAGTTATTCAATAAAATGCACAAAATATGTGAATGATAAAGACATAAAAATCTTTCTTTCAGTTCTAAAAACTTTTGTGCCTTTCCCATGTGGTCTGTAAATTATAATGTACTTGTAACTGCAGCAGGCAAGCTGAGATCTATTTTTGAGATTGCACTTATTTTTCTTAAGACGGATGACTTAAAAGGAAATGACACCTGTTGGCTGATTTTTAGGGGAGAGGAATAACCTGAGCCTGTGGTTTCAGCTTTTTTTAAGTGAGTATTTTGAAGAATGTACTTCTTTTCACTTGAAAAAAAGTAGAAAACTTGCAGTGGTCTTTTTTTAACTACAACATAATATACTATTATGCTGTGCTTTTACTGGTCAGGCCCACTTGAGGTTTAAATGAGTCTAAAATGAGTTTGATACTCCTGTTTTAGAGGGAGAAAAGACTCCACAGATGAGGACTAACTCTTTGGTTGGGTTAGCTTTCCCTGCTGTAATAAAAAGCAGACGATTTCTCTTCTCCTTTGTTTTTTGTTGTTGTTTTTTTTTAATCCCCCTCACAATGTGGATGGGACGTTTCCAGCTAAACTGGGATGGATGGACCTGAAAGTTACAGGAAACATCACTGAGACAGCCTCCTGTTGATCCTCTGCCGTCTGCAATGCACACAGTTACGACACTTTTGCTAATTTGAACGCTCAGAAGGATAACATATACCTACTTTTCTTTCTTTTTCTTTTTTTTTTTTTAAACATTGCTGTTTTTGTCCTTTTGAACATGTGTCCTGATTCAGTTCATTTCAACTCTTTACTGTCCCGGTGAGGGAGATTTGCTTTCCAGACAGGGTAGAAAATTATTATTGTTAAAAAAAAGAAAAGAAAAAAGAAACGCACAACCAAATGACAGCATCATCCTACTAACAGACAATTTGTAAGATTTAAGTCAGTGAAAACAGCTGCTTGTTGATATATTTTAAAAGCTTTGTCACTGAGCCAGTTTTCTTCTTCCTTTCTTGTGTGTTGTTTCTTTCATTTTTTTTATTGTGTGGGGAAAAAAAATACAGACGGTGCCTGAAACTGACAAAAACTTTAAAGGGACAGTCAGAAGAGATTTAATAGAAGACCAAAGTTGCCCTCGCCTTAACTCGGTCATGCAGGGCTACAGAGCAGTCAACAACCCCTGGCAACCTCTGGTCGGTAGGGAAAAACGTGTATTCACCAAATGAAAATGGTTGCAAAGAGGTACATGGTGCTACACCACAAACATACTTGTGATTGTTTTGGTTGTTTGCATGGAAGATGCAGACTTGTCTGCAAACACTCGCCAACTACACACCGAGAAGGAGTGAAAAATGTGAAGGGTGTGATGCAAACCGGAAACAGAGACTGTTCGCCTTCAAAGTAAAAGTAGCGCCTCACGGCTGCAACCAACACGTTTCAAAAGGCGCAGCTTTTACTCTGAAGGCGAACGTGCTATGTTTTCAGTTTTCATAGTTTCACTACCTCTCGAGTAGCTGGCAAGGGTTTGCAGACAAGTCGGCATCTTCCACGTAAACTACAGGCAACCGCTGCATTCTGCTAGTGACCAAAGCAGTTGCAAGGAGGTCTTTGCTGCAGCACCGTATACCTCACTGTGACCGATGTCACCCAGCGACTGCCAGTAACCTCCAGCAACCACTTGCCAACCAGTCGCCAGCGGGTCACGGACTGCCCTCTCGGCCTGCGTGCCTCAAGCTTTAGCCATTATTTGAGATTTTTTTGCACTAGTCCTTTAAATGGCTTGACTTGCCAAAGCACAATGAAAAGTCCACGACTCACCATGTTAGAAAAAGAGCAAAATATTTTGCAAAAATTAGACAATTTTAGTGCTTAGGTTTTTTTTATCATGCCATGGAAGGTTTATTTCAAAGGTTTTAGTGAGAAATAATAAAAGAAAAATAGACCTAAAGCAAGTCAAAGTTCAGATTTCCATTAAAACTTTGATTTTTTTAATAATCCAAGCATTCAATGGAATCAAAAAAGCTGAAGCTGAGGATGTTTGTCAGATGCAGATTTCATGTTTTCCACAACAAGCCTCCATCCTTTTCCTCTTTCCTGGTTTACTTACTCATTTCTTGCTGTTGGGGTATCATTGAAACACAGAAGTAAAACACTCAAAGGCAGCTATTGTATATTTTAAATGAGGAGAAAATGGAAAAAAGAATTAACATGTTATAGTGCCTTTCAAATTGACCTCTTTTTGATTCTCTGTTCAAAACAGTTTGGAAAAGAAAGCAGCCCATACTGAGCTGGGAAATCAGGTATTTGTTCACACGACTAAAGCAGTGGCATCAAGATTAGAAACTTGATTTAAAAGCCCAAAAATGGTCTTTAAAGCCATGTGGCAGGCCGATATTAGGAATTTGCAGAGCTATCGGTATCGATATTTGTAACGGCCGATAAATGAACATTGAAAAAGTGAAGAAGAGATGAGAGAAACACCCTTCAACCACGTTATCAGTGTTGATGTTGCATATTTTGTCCACCAGAGGGCACTCTGCAACTTCCCTGTTGGCAACACATGTTTGGAGCGCCACAAACAACAACCAGCTGATCTGATCAGAGTCAGGCAGAGTGTACAGGATTAAATCAGTAACTATGTAACAACTATCTAACATGTAACAAATGTTAGGGAAATCGGTTTACGTTTCATATGTCTGAAAGAAAAACATATCAGCCAAAATATCAGAATATCTGACTTTTAAATCACCAAGTATTGGTGTCGGTATCATTCTTAAAAATCCTATATTAGTTATCTGAAGGTGTTTTGCACTTTTTTTACATCCTGAAAACTGAGAAAAAGTTACAAAATCATCTAAATTGATATAAAGCACCAGAATTTCTCCTCGTGCAGCTCCAAGTTTATGTCTCTGTGAACATGGTGAATTTTTGTAGCACTTTTGCCAAAAAAAACATGAAAGCAAAACTGAAAATCACCGCACACAGGTGGAGGTGGAGATGGAGAGTCAGTACAGAAATAATTCTTCACAGTGCTTCGGCTTCTTCTTCTTCTCCTCTTTAAATCAGAGACTTTTCTTCACAAAGTATTCTTTAGTGGAAATAAAAATATTTTGTGTTGCTTGCTACATTTACACTTACTCTGTACTTTTACTTTACTTACACCTTTAAACCGTCTTGGAGGCCAAGACTCCAAAATGCAGTATCTTTGTGTAACTGTACATAAATATATATATTTGTCCTTTTCTGCTTTTTGCCCAAAATATGTATTATCATATATTGTGTATTTTAATATTGTATTGCCTTAACCTGACCCACGCTTATCATTTTTTTGTACATTTTCTGCACAGCGTATAAGTATGTAACCTGCTGTTATGGTTTTTTTTTTATTATATCTTGTGGATTTGCCATCAATATCTGGCTTCTAACTCTGTATGAGTGTTTGAGTCTTTACATGCTCACCATATTAATTAAAGGTGATTTGATCACTGCTGCGGCTCGGATGTGTTCACTAAAAAAAAATTGCTTTAGTGTTTAAACCGTCCTTTAGAAAAATTTTTTTTGTCCATAAACAGTGGAAAGTGATTGTAAATTTATAGCAATAATATAGTCTTACTGGTTTGGATTATTGTGATGGTTTCCAGTGTCCACTAGATGGCAGTGTAACTGCTTTGTAATGTCACCTCCTCTCTCTCTCTCTCTCTCTCATACACACACATATACAGTACATGTATATATTTAAAAAGAAATATATGTGATTAAAAAGAAAAAAGTGACTATAAATGCATAAAAAATGCCCAAAAAAAAGCTAATGTGGACCTACTTTTCCAATATAGGCCTATCTGCTAACATGAGGCAGCCACTGTCTTTAATGCAGCGGTAACACATTTTTTACTTTTACTTAATATCATACAAGCCTAATTTTAGAGTGTAGCTTGCAAAGCTGGAGGACATTTTTCTACTTTTACAACATTTAAGGTTGCCTTTTAAATATAAGTAAAAAGATTATATCATTCTGAACTACTGTATAAATTACACCAACTGAAATGCTTAAAAAATTGTTTTTCTGGTTGGAATTCAGATTAAAACTCCGACTAAACTGACTTTTGTTGTTGGTTTTTTTTTTACTTACTTTATTGCAACTTATTAAACATACAAAAGATTAAAATGTAGAGATTTTGGTAACCGCATGAGTGGGAAACAGGATAATGTAAGAAAAAAAAAGAAAGCAAATCAGTAAAATAAATAAGAAATTCAAGATTAACTTGAAGTGGTTGTCTATATTCTGTTTACAGGATAAAGAGTTACATTTATTTTTTTTAAACAACAAAATTAATTTTAGCATTAGAAAATGTACATTTATAATCGTGTAAAACGTTATTTTTAAATTAAAATATTTTATTTTATTTATTTATTTTTTACGTCACCTCTGACCTGGAGCGCGCTCCCGGCTTCAAATCAGTGCCCGAAAAGGTGCCCGGGAAGCGCGCGCTGGTCAGAGAGAGCAGCAGGGAGATCGGGGAGGAGGAGAGGACGGGAGAGGAGCGGTTTGGGGACGAAAACTGAACTTTAACGGCATGTTTTTACGGGGGTTTTTTGGCAGGATATTTCCCTGTCAGGATGTGAAGCTGAAACGGTGCTTTTTAATTTTTCTGCTGGATTTGAACCACCGGCGGCGCGCCATGGACGGGATAAAGCGGTGGTAGTACCATTACTACTTTGAGATTGCTCACTGGGAGCTCCGCTGCGTCTGTTTCACTGTGAGTGTATCTGTGGGGTCTGCGCTTTGAACCAGTGCTGTAACACTCGTTTTCACGGCTCTGGCTAACGGTAACGGCCCGGTATGTGTTACGTTAGCGATAAGCCGTTTCCTGTCAGTCGGTGAAAACAGATGCATCACATGCTTGTGACCCGCTGCTCTGCGCGCAGACGGTTTCTGTCCCGAGCTTTGGACCACTTTCATGGATTTCCTCCAGCTTCACTGTGAATAAATCGACAACATGTATGCCGGGCGGAAAAGAAGAAAACCGGCTCAGAAAGGGTACGTTATGAACAAATATATTTGTTATTATGAACGCCATTTAAAGAGTAATGAAGTGGTTGTATCAGATGACACATATACGCTCTCTCTCCAGGAATGGGTCTGTCATCGTTTCTACTTTTAAAGAAAAAAAAACAAAACGGTAACTTACTGTAATTCTGTAATTCAGTTCTTCCACTGTAAAAAATTTACTATCTACAGTATCATGTTTTTTTTTTACTACAGAAAAAACTTAACTTTATATATTCAACACATTTTTATATTGAATAACATATCATATCTGTTGTAATATTATAAAGACAGGAGCAAAAGAAAATTATGTTTTTTTAAAAACTAAAAGCTAATTTACAATGTTGTTGGCATGTTAGGGAAAAAAAGGCACAAATAACAATAAGTACTAAATAATAACAAGTAGTTACTTATTATTCATTTTTATAATAACATACTGACAACACTATTGCCAGTAATTATTATTATTGTTGTTGTTGTTGTTGTTATTAACTGCTGTAACAAATTTTCCAAATATGAAATAAAAAGTAATTAACGTAGTTAATGTAATAATGATGATCACACTATCACTACTGCTACTACTACTACTACTAATAATAATAATAATAATTTATTATAATTATTATTATTATCTGACATGCCTTTCTACTGGACAGATATATTGTATTATAGAGGGTGATTGCATGTGGTATAAAAGATTTCCTGTATCTGGCCTTGTGGCAGCGAAGCTGAATGAGTCTGTTAGAGAAGGTCCTCCGCTGCCTGTGGACAGGCCTCTGCCAGAGGGTCTTCAGGATTATCCATAATGTATAGCAGTTTATTCAGTGACCTCCTCTCCACCACAGCTAGTGTCCCATTTGCAGCCAGTCACAAAGAAACATGTTGGTGTTGGTCTGCTCCCCCAGCAGCAGACCAACACCTACTGAGTGAAAGAAAATCTGTAACATTTCACTGCACACATTGATAGAGCTCAGCTTGTTCCCTTTTTTATTTTATGATAATATTATAAATCTTTTTTTTTTTTTTTTAGCTACAAAAAACATATAGCTAAAATGAATAGCTACACCTTTAAAAAATAGTGTTATTACAGATCACTACAACAACTAAAACCAAATATGAAAAAAATAGTTATAATAATATAATATTAATATAAAAAATACTACTTTAAAAAACTAAAATAAAAATATATAGTATCAAACTGTAAACTTTGCACAGTAAAAATAATTTTGTAATTTCCACTATAAAATCCAATAATTTTTTATACACTACTTAGGAATTATTTTTTTAATATATTAAGCAACTTTTTTTAAATTCTGAAAAACGTAACTGTTGCAATATTATGAAGTCGGACACCAGTAGTAACTGGTGTTATTCAGAGGGTTTTTACAGTAACTTACTGACAACACTGTTGCCAGTCATGTACTGAAAGAAAACTTACAGTTTACAGTGTAATACTGTACTCCTGAAAAATGATTTTGTTGACTACAAAAAGCATATTTTTTCTTATGGAGACAAACGCAAAAATGTATTAAAAATGTTTAATTAAAAGGCAATGTAAAGTCATGATATGTTGCACAGAATTGGACAACGACAGCACAGGGATTCGCAGAGATGTGGAAATATAGAGTCAACAACATTCGGACACTTGAAGGGTCAGTAGGCGAAATAACCCCGCCTTAAAAATTCACTGTTGTTAAGTTAGTTTTCTTTCAAAATACTCTTTAGCAATGTAATTTTTCCATGCATCCAGACAGATGTGGCTTCAAGGGCCACACCAAACCTGAAAAATACAGTAAAGCTCTTAATATTTGTGTGACATCTGTAGAATTCACAGAAGTTTTCATACATCTAATAGAGCCCAACCGATATAAGATTTTTAAGACCATTACTGATATTTGATGTTTCAAAAATTCAATATATTGATTTTTTTTTCTTTCAGATGCAAGGAACATAGACAGATTTCCCTAATATTTGTTAGTTGCGCCTTGAGGCAACTGTTGTTGTGATTTGGCGCTATATAAATAAAATTGAATTGAATTGAATTGAATAGTTGTGGCTATTTATGAGTCCTTAGTAAGATAATATGACAATGCAGTTTAAAAATAATCGTTTTATTGTCACAACACTTGTTTACGCTCTACCCAACTCTGCTCGGATCAGCTGGTTGTTGTGTTTCCAAACACGTGTTCCCATCCGGGAAGTTGCAGAGTGCCCTCTGGTGGACAAACTATGCAACATCAACACTCATGACATGGTTGAAGGGTGTTTCTTTTGTCTCTTCTTTACTGTTTTTTTATTTTAATTTATCGTCCGTCATAAATGCCGGTATTGGTATATTGGCATATAGCTGATATTGGCCGATTTATTGGTCCCACTGATATATCAGTCGGGCTCTAGTCAGATTAAAGCGGGAATTTGGACTGTAGATCCTGTGAGATGGCAGTGGGATGCATTTCTGTTTTAAATGATAGGGCAAATGTAAACAAATCCCAATGATATACAAACAAAATAAATTTCAGTGCTGAATTTATACATTTTAGCTTAGTATAACCATTCTTGTGCAGGGCACCATCTCAAAATAAACCTTCCATTCTTTTTATTAACTGGGTGGACCCATGATAAGAAGAAATGTACAACTTTGGCATACTTTGTTATGCCAACAAAAACCAAAATTGAAGTTAATAGACCCATATTTTGGTTGACAACAGACAAATCTGGCTGGAAGAAGCACAGCACAGTTTAAAAGTCAGCAGCAGCATGTGGTCTCTTCATCACCTCACCCCTGGCTTTGTGCACAGCTAGACAGGTTAACCATGAAGGATCCAGGAAGAAAAAGAAGGCAGGATGAGAAGGTCTGATATTGGGAGATTTTTTCTTAAAAAGTCTGACAACCAAATTTATTGAGTTTGGATTTTCAGTGAGCCTCAATAATCAGCTTAGATGTGCTTGACTACTAGAAATAATCCCATCTTTGTTTTTATGATGAATGTGCAGGAACGAGTCTGAGATATTAAAATCCAGGTATTTATAAATTAATTCAAGAACAGGTGCACATTTAAGTGAGCTCTTTAGCAGGCATCAGCTGTTTTTGTATGCAGGAAAAAACCTTGCATAACCAGCATCAGCCCCCTTAATCAGTGTCAACCATTTCCTGATGACATTGTCGAAACTACTTGATTTCCAGAGTCAAGCCGCCCCCCATCGAAGGCGCCAAATCCAACCCGTCGAAACGGCACCGTGACCGCCTGAACTCGGAGCTGGACCGGCTCGCAAGCCTGCTGCCCTTCCCCGAAGACGTCATCTACAGCCTGGACAAGCTGTCCATCCTGAGGCTCAGTGTCAGCTACCTGCGCACCAAGAGCTTCTTCTCAGGTGGGAAACGCTGCACAGGTTCACCTTCAGAAACACCTTCAGAAATATTGAGTTTTGACCGAAGGCTCTCCGTTAGTCGTCTTGTCTCAAGTTGAACTAAAGGGAGGAACAAAATCGCTGTAAAAGAACGGGGTGCGCTTGATTTATAACGCCTGAAAAAAAGAGGAGAGCTCCGTAGTGAAAATGAACGCAAAAAAAGTCAGCATTTTATCACAGTTATTTTGTCTTCATAAAACTTGATTGAGGTTAACATTCAAGCTATTGCCCAGTCCTAGCCGGCTCTCGGTGCACAAGCCTCTTGTTGCCCCACGTCTGCCACAAAGATGCAGCAGTGGAGGCTGTCGGCCCCAGAGCCAGATTGTATTTGACTGGCTTTGCGGTCAAAAACAACCTCCAGTCTGGGCCTAACTCCCTGTTTCCTGCCCCACGTCCACCTCTTTTCTCCACTTATTTAGTTAATTATTTATTTTTCATTTGAATTATATCTCAAGTTCAAGGAAATCTCAGATGAAACCACACTTCTTTTTAAAGTTCAATTAATGTGTGATGTTTGTTAAGTTAATGAGTAATCTTGTTAAATAATCACGGCTACAATTATTGACCAGAATCATTGTAATTATGGTTTTTGCCATAAATGAGCAGCTACATTGTAGCTGCGAGTAGTTCCTAACAGGAAGTTCATTGTGTCTTTGCAAGCTGAAGTGATCTTCAGTTGTGACGAAAACGCATCTTGAACTTGAGACAGATGCAGAAAGGAAAAAGAAGCTGGCAAATGTCAGTGTTGCCCTTTTTCCTTCCTCGCCTGCTGAAGCACTGAAAGCTTTTCACACCTCACAAAGACCTGCAGACACAGAGGCAGAAAACATGCAGACAGAGACGGGGCCAAGAGGGTTTTAAAGCAAACAGAAAGGAGGTCAGAGAGGCGAGCTGCAGGCCAAAGCAGACAGGAAGGCTTTCTGTGGAGAGTCAGCAAGGTTTCGCTGTTCTTTACTGTGAAATGCATCATGTAATGCAGATGGATTCATCTGTATTGACTGTTTGTTCCTTCTGACTATCAGTACCCTGCTGGTGTAACTAATAAAGTGTCTGGTGAGAGTAGAAGCAATACGACAAAAAAAATAAGTGGTATCCAAAATTTTAATTTGGCTCCTGTGGCAGGTTAAAAAGATACAGCTAAGTTAAAGTTGTAGGTATTATCCTAAAAAAACTCACTTTACTGTCATGTGCGGCAAAGAAAAGCATCAAATACTGTGTGTTGTAGGGGGTCATTGCACTGTTTAATTATACACCAACTAGTTGTTTTGAATCATTTATAAAAGCAGAAAACTACAATGCATCATTTCAGCGTTGTTTGGTCTAAATTTGTATTTGTGGAGGTCTTTAAAAGCATCCCTTTTGTTATTTAAAATTGTGCAGAAACCCTGTAGTGAGAACACGGAAACATACCCACCTCCTCGAAGTTTTAAGGCGGTTTATATTTGGGTCCTCGCAGCCTCTCAGAGTGTAACTCAGCAGCTGTCTGCCTTTAATAATTCAACCACAATGAGTCTGAGGAGTTTATACAGCGGAGGGAGGCCAAATGGTGATATTTGTATTTTTTTTTAAGAAATGGGTGGTGTTTGTAGGGGTGTGATGTGACGGTGGTTGGTGGTGCTTTGGGTGAGAGATCTGGGAGTTTAGACGTGGTGACCCCTCTGCATCTAGGGCTCCCCGTGATTCAGACTCTGTTTAAGAAGTGCAAAAGTGCAGGAGGATCGGCTTTGTCGAGGAGTTAGTGGGCTTACGGGCATAGCAGATGGATTTTACCGTGTGTGTGTGAGTGTGTGTGTTTGGCAGTGCTGAATGTTTTCACAGCTTATCCATTAAAAGCAGATTGTGCGTCTGTCCAAAAACAACAAACAGCCCTCAGAAATCTGCTCAGCCTGAAAAATCCTCTAACGTCAGTCAGTGTGGGGAAAATGTGAGCGCCCTTCGTTCGCTGGTTTATACGAGATTATTTTATGTGGTCAGTTAGACTTACTCTACTGTTGTGTGAAATCTGATTGATATAAACTTAATCTGTCTAATAAGACTCGCCAAAAAGATTTATGTTTGTCCAGCAGAGTATACAGACATGTGACAATTAACACTGAGCTGCCTGAATCCTGGTCACTTTCTCCTAAAAAAAAAAAAAAAAAACACAAGAAATGCTGCTTTATTTTATGATTTTATTTATTTCTTAAAAATATGGAGGATGTGTCAAATCATGTGTCGAACCAAAGATTTTGGCTTCCTGTTTTCTCACAAATGTATTTGTTGCAGAGTTCAATTCAGTTCAATTCAGTTTTATTTATACAGCGCCAAATCACAACAACAGTCGCCTCAAGGCGCTTTATATTTTAGGGTAAAGACCCTACAATATTAGACAGAAAAGACAGGAAACCCCAACAATCAGACGACCCCCTATGAGCAAGCACTTGGCAACAGTGGGAAGGAAAAACTCTCTTTTAACAGGAAGAAACCTCCGGCAGAACCAGGCTCAGGGAGGGGCAGTCATCTGCCGCGACCGGTTGGGGGTGAGGAGAAACAGAAGAGAGCAGAGGGAGACAGGACAAAAAGAAACACTATGGGAGAGAGACAGAGTTAATAATAACTAATGATTAAATGCAAATGGTGTATAAACACATGGAGAGTGAAAGGAAGTGAGGAAGAGGAAGTGCTTAGTGCATCATGGGAAGCCCCCAGCAGCCTAGGCCTA
>VUQI01034940.1:0-12995 GCA_015106735.1 Paratilapia polleni
CAGAAAACCCCAACAGTCAGACGACCCCTATGAGCAAGCACTTGGCAACAGTGGGAAGGAAAAACTTCCTTTTAACAGGAAGAAACCTCTGGCAGAACCAGGCTCAGGGAGGGGCAGCCATCTGCCAGCTTGGGGATGAGGGGAAACAGAAGAGAGCAGAGGGAGACAGGACAAAAAGGCACATCTATGGGAGAGAGACAGAGTTTAATAATAACTAATGATTAAATGCAAGTGGTGTATAAAACATGGAGAGTGAAAGGAAGTGAGGAAGAGGAAGTGCTCAGTGCATCATGGGAAGCCCCCAGCAGCCTAGGCCTATTGCAGCTTAACTAAGGGATGGTTCAGGGTCACCTGATCCAGCGGTAACTATAAACTCTATCAAAAAGGAAAGTTTTAAGCCTAATCTTAAAAGTAGAGAGGGTGTCTGTCTCCCGAATCTGGGAGCTGGTTCCATAGGAGAGGGGCCTGAAAGCTGGTTAAACAGATGAGAAAAGATGCCAGAAGTCTAATAAAGTAATTTTGATCCCCTTATTAAGACTAAAAGTTGAGATCAAATCTTGCTTGCAGCATTTACAAAATGATGACGAGTTGAGGCAAAATAAAGGGGCATTATTGCCTACTGCAAGGATTAAAATACACTGTTACTATTCTTTAAAAGGTTGCCCCTATGCAGTAATCAGTGTCAATGAAACTAGTCATGAGTTTCTCCTCAGATTCACTGAACTGGTCTCTAAAAAGCAGCAGAAATCACTTTAGGACCTTATGTCCACCAGGAGCGGCAACTTTACTGCTCTGACCTTATATTCAACTCTTTCTTACTGGAAGCTTTGGGTTGGCGAGTGCTCCAAAATATAAAAATATTTGAACCTTTTGCCAAAGTGAAGCTGTGCACGAGATGGGTTTCATTAGAGAATTTGTCACTGATGTTGAGTCAGTACTAAAACTGCTTACTTTCTTTGTCTTGCAGCTTTTCACAGCTTGCCTTTCCTGGGCATTCCAGCAACAAGCTGAACAACCAACGTACCAGTACCGTGACCCTGTGACATCTGAGCTCCTCACGTGTAACCAGTGCCCTCCTGGCACAGCAGTGAAACGGCACTGCACTGCTGACACGCCCACAGAATGCCAGCCCTGTCCTGAGAGGCATTTTGCTGAGAACTGGCACTGGGGGGATAAATGCCAGTACTGCACCTCTGTATGTATGAGCCATCATCCCAATATTAAGTTCTAGATTTTCTTCTTAATAGATCCTAATGCTGCATTTTTCATGAGGCGGGTAATGGTTCCTCTGTAATGCATTGAGCAGTGTGACTGAATGTAGTTTTCATGACAATTACCAGGTTTTGTAGTATGAAATATCTCTTCAATGTATCTACTCTACACTAATTTCCCAGAGCTGAACTAATAGTATGGTCAGGAATTCTGCACATGCCTTTAGTGTTTTTATCTTCCAGCTTGTCTTCAGTGCTACTTTTTTGTGGCTTCCTTGCTGTCTTTTCCCAAGATGCATGACCTTACTGTTTATTTATGTTTTGGCACAGCATTTGTCATTTTTTTAAAGCCAGTATTTCCACTTCAGTTTTTGTTACTAAAAATGAAAGTCCCAGTTTGCTCATTGTGGTAGAATGATCTTCCTCCAGAGTTTTGATGTTTTCATCTGCGACTCCAGATAAATTATGTAATCATCACTTCATCATTACAGTCCTTGTATTGTTAACGTGTCTGCCTTGGGATGTTTTTACTTTCCTGTTCTTGTCTGTCCAACAGACTAATATGATGTTCAAGGTACATTGTGGAGCAGTAGTATGAGGTTCTTCATGAACTGTTTTATGTGTTACTGCAAGTTGCTGTGCTCTCTGTTCATGTACGTGCAGCTCTGTGTATGTGCAGCATTAACATGTGTGACCATCATCTTCTGTTTCTTTCCCGTTTAGGTGTGTAAGGAGAGACAGCTAGTGAAACAGCAGTGTAATAGCACTCATGATCAGCTGTGCGAATGTGCTCCAGGTTTCCACCTAGTGATAGAGTTCTGTATTGCACACAAGACCTGTCCACCTGGATATGGAGCGACAGCTTTAGGTAAGAATAACATTCACATTAGGAATATCATTATCATTAGTGGGTGAAGGTACTTCTGACAGACTGAGCTGTTTCTGGAGAAACTAAACACAGCTATTTTATGGGTTTTGTATCTAGTTGGAGAATAAATACTCCTGCACTAAAATTTGGGATTGCTTTTTAATCTAAGAACATGAAATTAACCAGAAATGCTGCAAATGGCAATTAATGGCAATTAAGGATTAATGAAATCACAAATCATGAATGATTTTTAATAGAATTGCTACAGAGGCCAATTTTCAGCTGCCTGTGTTCCATTTTGTTCCAGCATTTTGCTACACAGTGCAATTTATCATGTTAAAAAGCAAAGTAGCAATAAATTTAATTAGATGAGCATCTGAAGCAGCAGTGTTTGTGGGTTCGATTATAGTCTTAAAATGACCAGAACTTTCTTTTGAAATAGTCTTGTTCTAACAAATGAAGTGTACCACTCCTTTCACAAACCACCATCTGGCCATTACAGCTACCATTTCACGAAGCTGCCACTTAAGGACCTGTGAGGCATTTGTCTTACAAAGTAAAGACACGGATGTACTTCTTGCCCAGTTTTGCAATTTTCTGGTTAATTCAGTCTATTTCTGTTAAGGCAGTAGTCAGTGAAGATATGGCTGTGCTGCAAATAGCCAAATTTATTGCTTCTTTAATCAGAAAAACAGCTGTACTGACATATTTGGAGCAGGTTTGAAGAACTTGCATTAAGTAACAGGATGTGCCAATATCCTGTTACTTATATATAATATATTTCAAAAATAATTAATTATTTATGATTAATGATAATCATTTCTGACCAATTTCATATCATATTAAATAAAAACAAATGTGTTTTCTTTCAAAAACAAGGAGATTTCAGGGTGATACCAAACCTTTGTGTAAATTGGATTGATCAGTTACTTGATAACAGGAGAACAGATTAATAACAGAAGGTGAGAATATTCCATCTGCATTTAAGCTAGAAGGACGTGGCGATTGACTCCAGTGAGTTAATGTGAGAAAAGTGCAGTATGTGTGTTTAAAGGGATGCTCAGTCTGCTTGTATTACTGTATGATTTATCTTTTCTTTCATCTTCTCACAACCGTGTTTCACTCTCTCACAGTCTCACATAAATCCCATCCCAGTTACACTGTACTGGCCTGTCAGAAAATTCATCAAAGCACAGACACATCAGTTACATTTTCACATTCCGATGTACTCTTTGTTATATCACTGGACTCTCTTTGGTTTTTCTTCCTCTTCCTCCGAATGTGTGAACCAGCTCTGTTCCAGATGCAGATCTCCCTTTTCGCAGAACACATGTCTTTTTCTTTTTTTTTTTTAAAGTAACTGTCTCTTTCTTAGTAATGCTCTACTTCTCTATCTGTGTGTCTTGCACACAGAGATGTTTTTCTCCATCTTCTGCCCTGTGTTTCCTGGCAGAGAGAGGCAGTTAGGGTTTTTGATGCAGTGATTAGAACATGCAGGCCTTTCTTTGTTGTACTTGTGAACTAGAACTCTGGGTGTGCGGTTGTCAGGAACGCCCAGTCCAGTTTTAGCTAAGCACAAACATTTCTTCACATACTTTGCCCACAATGTTATCACTACATATGCAATAGTCTCTTGTCACAGCTGATTTAGAGTGAGCTGATTAACTGAGGTATTAATTAAATTGTTGGGGAAGAAAATAATTTAATAATGCATGTTTCTGAACCAATTGGGGAACTTACAAGTTTGGCATCATGAAGGGTCAGTACAAATAAAAAAATTAAAAAAGACATGTGGAAAACAGTTACTTAATGATTTACATGAACTCCATTACCTGCAAATACTGTTTTTTGTGCTGAAGGTGTAAAATATGTTTAGTCACTAATGTATTTCTCCACAGAATTTCTCTAATATAGAACCTTTTTTTCCTGTAACAACAAGGTACTTATATCTGACCTGATTCGGTGTCCTCCATTTTATTCCATGCTGTTTGTAGTTTAAAGTACTTTGAGTGGTCAATATGACTAGTTATAGAAATGTCAGTCCATACCATAGTTCAAACAGAACAAACTGTGTCTGCTGTCATCACTCAGGAAATTAGAATTCACCTTATTGTGTTTCCAGCCACTGTGTGTCAAATGACACAGCATTTATATGTGTCAGTTATCACAGTTTTAACTCATTTCCAGTCCAAGCCTTATGTCTTCATAGCAAGTTGTGTAGGTCTGTCACTTTTCTTTTGATTGAATCCTGTTGTGTTTAAGGGTTTCTATGTAAATAAAGGAAGTTTACAGTTCACATCAGTTTTTGGAGGTTGTAATCATATTAGTAATGAAAGAGTGGAAGCACTTTATGATTTGCAACTTTCATACATGACCGTGCAAATTTTCCAGCACAGTTTAAAAAGGAAACTTCAGAGATATAGGTCACCAGTTTGTTTGTTCTCAGTAAAATGCCATAACCTTTCCCCTGCACTCCCAGGGCTGTGCTTCCTCTTTGAAAATAGGAATGAGTGGTACACACTCAAACATATTTTGTACCATTACATTGGGAGTTACCACAGTGATTGTGCAAAAATCTGCTGTAACAAAGATATAAAGGTGCGTTGTAGTTTATGTATCTGCATATATGCTACACTCCGCTTGGGTCTATCGGCCTTTAGTAGTAGTCCACTATATTACAATGCAGCAAGCAGACTTCAAAGCAGTATACCAGGAGTGACTGCTTTTCTATGATGTCTGCAGCTGCACATGTCCATCAACACCAGATCCAGTAACCATGGGTCAATATTATGGTGGAGATCCAACCTGATATTTTTTGCAGCTTCCTTCCTTAGTGTGTCAGTAGTGATTGTTTGTAAGCTAAAGAGAAGCTGATGCCGAATTTCAGCATTCCACTGAGCAGAATCCGGTATTTGTACTTGAACCACAGCACAAACCAGCACCGAGCTTCTCATGACTTCATCTTAAACAAGGATGAAACAACATTTTCCAACAATTGTGGTCATTGTGTGACCCCTGCAGTGCTGATACCTCTCATAGATGAGACAACATTTTCCATAAATTCCACTGACATGGATCCACAATCAGCAGACATGAGACAGCAATTCAGGGGATTCCCCCCCTTGAAGCCAAAGGACTTATTATGTAATGTCTTGAGTTGTGGTTAAACCACAGGATGCTGGTTTAGTCTTCCAACAACACATGCCTTTTATGACTCCCTCATTTTACCCTTGATCTCCTGATTGTTTGTTTCTGGTTAGAATTCTTTGTCACTCTCTGAATGGGGGGGTTGAAGTTTTCTGTGTGGTTCATCTGTGTTTTTGGAATCTGGTTTTACTGATCGATATGGTAGACAGTGAGGGGGGAAAACAACGTATGAATGAAGGAATGAAAATTTGTAAAAAAAAAATAAAAATAAAAAAATAAATAAAAAATTTGCCTCTTTTGCAGTGTAGTGTTAGATAAACAAGTGTTAGTTCATCAAAATTTCAAAAATATCCAAAAGTTATTTCTATTTAACATTTATTTAATCAGGTGAGGACTTCCTTGATTAACTAAAGCACTTGCCATTGAGCTTGGGACCCTGTTTGGTAAAGGAGACATGCAGGTCTGCAGCATCAAAGATGGCATACAAAACTAATAATAATATTAACAGCTAACATTATTAGCTATTATTATAATAGCTTTGGCGATCAACTAATCAATCAGTAATAAGTATTTCATATTTTATTCATACCAAGTGTGTTTAATCTATGCATATCTAGATTCTTTAGTTAATAAATAGTAAACCTTATATTATTTACACACTAAAGCCAGCATCTCTGCTTTAAATGACATGTGAAGCTATTTCCTTTAGTAAAGTGCTGACATGCTCATCTTTTTCCACAGAGGAAATTCTGAGAAAAAAAGCAAAAAACATTAAAGTCAGCATAAAATGTCATATTACAGTTAGTCAGTCACGTTGTCAGACCTGCATTGTACATGCTTTGTCATGAGTGGCACAGGAAACGTCTTTGTATGCGTACAAGGTGGTGGTTTCTTATTTTAATGCTGAATGGTAATATGTTTTCAAGAAAGAGCACACTGTACTGTGGTAGCGGGAAATGAATCAAAGGTTAAATTGCAAATAAGCGTGGCTCGCCATCCCACGCGCTTTCACTTCAAGATCAAAATAAAATGAGGATGTGATTACAACACTAGTTCCACTACATGGATTGTCATGTGTGCTGCAGGTCATATACCAGAAGTTGTGAGGGTTTCCTGTAACAACTGTCAAATGAAATTATAACTTGTCATAAAAAAACTGTCATATCTCTGTATATAGTTTGAAAGTCATATTTTATTATATTACATAAACTGTATATCAAAGTAAAGTCCTTAAAAAACAGGCATATTGAAAACAATTGATAGTATTTTTTTTTTGTCACAAAAATCAGCTCACAAATCATGTTGCAGCTGAATCACATGACATCATAGTAAGAGCATGTAACATATAGAAACTAAGGAGGTGTAGTGAATAAGAGTGATATGAGTCATTCTTTGAAACACTCAGTCATCTGTCATTATGGTGAGTTTTCACATGTCACTGTGGTTCTTAGAATCACATCTGCTTCTTTTTGTGAGCTAAATGATGTCTGCACACTGAAAATGGTTGAGTTTCAGATGAAGCCATAGATGAGAAAAAGTTGTGGTTAGGTGCTTTCTCACACGTTCATTAGTGTAAATTCTGTCAGCTTTAATTTCTCGTATCTCTTCCAGGTACGCCAGTGAGTGACACAGTGTGTGAACGTTGTCCTGATGGTCATTTCTCCGCCGGTGGCTCCTCCACCAGGCCATGTCAGCCTCACAGAAACTGCTCAGAATTTGGCCTTAAGACACTGAGATGGGGCACAGCCACTACAGACAGCCTGTGTGGCACTCAGGACAAGAAGGCAACACTGGAGTGCTCTCATCATCACGCTTTGTGCCACACTGGTGAGAACATACACACTGTTATGTGCAGCATGGTGCTGCAGAAAGAATCATATGGAACGTTTTAGGGCTAATGAATGGTGGAATCAGGGTTGAGTTCCTTAGTACAGTGTATACCCAGCACACACACACACCAGTGTTGTTGAGTAAACCTCAATTGTCAACAACTTAAAATCAGTTTGAACTGAATTATTTCAAACATGTGGTCATTTTCATTCCTAAAGGCAGGGGATTTCCTCGGTCAGGTTCGTTGTCCAGATTCCATTCTTTTCCAAATCCTTGCGTGCCTGAAAACCAACACAGCAAAGGGTTGCATGCTGGATGTTTATGGCATTGTTGTCAAAATGACCCATGATGGATCAATTACCCCTTTAACTGTCACATCCTCAAACACAATAACAGAGGAAACTGAGTTAAACACAAAATGAGACACAAGGCATGCTGGTTGGTCTTTGTTACTCAGGCTTTAACTATGACAGATGCTGACATATAATTTGAGATGAGAAGCCTCAAATATGACACTAAATTCCCAGACCGTGAGAAACCACAGACACTGGAGAACACACACATACAGATGATACAGATCTTGGCACACTCACGTGCCACACTAAGAAGAAAACACACAAAGCTGTGGTCCCTCTGGGAGGGTGATGCTCTCCTCAAACATTCATTCACAAATTGTCTTCCTGTTAACGACACAACCGCAGGCTGTCTGCTTCAAATCCTGGAACAGCTAGTAGTGTTTTTTAACAAAAATGCAAAGTTGAAAGCAGCAGGATTCCCAAAGTGTGTGTGAAACCACCAGGACGTCAGTGTCAGTTGTGAGGAAGCCACAATTACATCACAGTGAAAAGAGCAAAATGACATGAAATTTCATGTAATTTCACATCATCTTTAGCTCTTACTAAAGATGGTGTGAAATTACACATTATATAAAGTCCCTCTGGTTGGGAATGTCCTCAGTGAAAGCAGGAAAATCTAAGCTTCCACAAATTTGGCAAAGGTGCTGCTCTTTACAGAAGTATGTTTGCCTTATAAGGAAGGCTCAGGAGAGCTTGGCTCCCTTAAAAACAGACTTGGCTACGCTTTGGCTTGGCTAAGTCAGACTGATGCCAATGGGGAACAGAAAGAAAATACACCTGCGGTTCTGCTGTTGTCACATTACAAGGAAACACTCTAAACACACGCAAACAAATACGCAAAGACACACAGCAGTAGACTGGTGGAATGACTTTTATTCAGATCAGTTGTATCTAATATTAAACTGGCTTCAACAAACAATGAAAGGTACTTTACATTGTTATCCCAGATTCCCACTCATTCTCATCCACTTGCAGAGGGAGAATATAAAAATAAGGCTATGCAGTCTTTGCTGTTGATCTTATAGTTGAAGAGTTGCACTGACAAATGCTGGATAATGGAAAAAGTGAAACAGAGTGAAACTGTTATGTCACTAAACATACTGTGTAATGTCAGTTACACACCAATGTCTATTTAAGGTTTGCAAACATAAGATAACGTGCCACCGCAGCCAATCTCCAGACAAATGTGTAATTGTGAATTAGTCTGTAGTGAATTAGCATTGGTTGGATTCATTCTGCCAACCCATCAGTCATACCAGAATATGTAAGGCTGAGGGTTTTATTGCTTATGAACATTTGCTCATTTGTAACAGGTAGAATATGTTAGTTCCTTCTGGTTTAAGGAGATGGATGCCAAACATTGCATGCAAAAAATATTCCGTTTTTTTTTGTTTTCAAGCCCACTTTTCCTGTCTTTCCAGATTTGACTCTTTGTGAGGAGGCAGTTTTCCAGTCTCTAGCTTCACTGCAGCTTTCCTCAGTGCCCTTGGAACGACTGTTGGAGAGTCTTCCTGGGAGGAGGGTGGATCGTAAAAGCCTGGAGAGGCTGAAGAAGACCTGCTCTCCCCAGCAGCAGGTCCTCCACCTTCTGCGACTGTGGAGAGAGCAGAACAAGGACCAGGACAAATTGTATGGCATCATACAAGGTATCAATGAGGGAAATAAAAGGTCTTTCAGTTAAGTTTCATGTGCTATTTCACTTTTGCATTTGTGTATTAATGTTTGTATCCTTTATCTGAAGGTGTGAACCACTGTGAGAGGAAGGTCTCACGCTGCAACAATCTGAAAAACCTGACCCTTGATGACCTCATGAAGGTAACTAACAGCTTGCCAGGGGTGAAAGTTAAGGAGGAGGATATCCAGGCTGTGGTCTCTTCTTGCCTCCCCAGGCAGTACATTCTGCAGCTTCTTCACCTCTGGAAAAAAGCAAATTACAACCTCGATCTAGCAAAAGGTATGTCTCACAGTCTGAGGGTGCTGCGCAGCCAAGGGGCACCACGTTATCTGCTGAAAGGCCTGAAGAAGATCAGCCGCATCATTGGAACCACCTCGGCACAAAAGATGTTTGAGAAAATGTTTGCTGGTATGCTTCAGGATGGATCGTGTTTTAAAGCCCATAAGCCATTAAATGAATAAGCAATTGATAGGTACATAGAGGAATACAACATAAAGCAAACCAAACACTAATTCATTGTCAAAAAGCGAACACTAAAAGACATACACAGTGAGCAGGGACACACATTTATGTGAAAGAGTAACAGACATGGGTCACATAATAATAACCGATCTTTACCATATCAAGCTATGCATATAATGCCTAGGCATGGGTTTGTCTAACTGTAACATAAAAGGGAAGGTAGAAAAATAAACTCTTCTTTCCTCCTTTGATTTTTTTTTTTAACCTAAATGAGGTTCTAATAACTTCACCCTCAGTCCACAGTATCCATCTGCAATGATGAATCTGATTTAAAAAAATAAATAATAATAAAAAAGAAACATGTTCACACGTTTGTGTACTGAATACAGACGTTTAAAACAAACAAAAAAAAAAGAAATAAAATACAGAAAAGATTTTTGGAGCTTTTTGACCGGAGTCTGTGAAAAATAAGAAAGTTATTTAAGATGTAAATATTAACACTATTTTATAGAAGATGGGCTGGGAGATGCTGTTATTGTTGCTTTCTCGCTGTTTGAGAGGAAGGATTAGGTTTCATAATGAAATATTTTCGTCACTTGTTGGTGTGTTTGTTCTGGACTGCTGACAAGTAAAGCTCATCTGATTTTTTTTTTTTTTTTAACTGCCAGTTATATGAATGTAAAAAGGAGTGCAATTGTTTTCTATTTAAAAAGTAATTTTACTTTCTGAACATGTAAAGGCTTATGTTTATTACTTATTAGAAATACTGGATTCCAAATGCTGCAAGTTAATGAAGTGATATTTGTTTTATATTTTGTTTTATCACTTTTATATTACAAGTGTTTGATCTTTATTGTATATATGCCTGACTGGTCCTCTTTAAGCTTGTGTAAGTTGTGAACATTGATGTCAAATTATCTGACTAAATTCACTTTGTAAAGATGCATTGTTTCATCATAAATATGCAATGAACAGACTGATGATTTAGTCTTGTGATTTCATGACAGTGTTTGGAGGATTGTGGCACATTATCAAATACCAGCTAGTAACTCTTTATCTGCTTTACCGGACCCTTATAAATGCAACTACCTATAACTTCAGATTATTTTCTGTAGTTTTAGTACAGTCTGTAGTACAGATTTGTTTGGGGGAAAAAAAAATCATTTTTCCTGGTGAATTAACAGTCTCAACTAGTGATCATTTTAGTTTTAAAGAGCTCTAAGGGTGCTTTTCCTGAGATGGAAGGGCAACAAACTGCTGGCTGGAATAAACAGTCAGTAGTTTTGATCCATCAGATTTTGGTCTGGTCCAGAACCACTTTAAATCACATTAGAACAGCTTTTCCAACATGTCAGTGTAGCTTTCATTCACACAAAGTGCACATGAATCATGCCTGACTTCACGTGGAAGTATTTAAGTTTCTATGTAGGCCTTGGTGGTTACTATAGGTATGAAGGTGAAAGGATCATGGTTAATGTTGAGCTCTGAGAGGACTGAGGTTCACTAAATGTTTAAAGTTAAAGGGTCAGGGTGCAAATGTAATGTCGACTATACAGTTTAGGTACATAATTTGTTGGACAAAGACACATTTTTTGTAGCTTTGCTGTGAATTTTAAATCAAAGAGTCAAGATGTGACTAAAGTGCAGACTTTCAGCTTCAATTCAAGGGATTTTACAGAACGTTTGCACAAACTGTTTAGGAATTATGGCCATTTATATACATCCACTGTGGTGGTGTACAGAGGCAAAACTGCAAAAACTGTGTTGAAAATTGTGCCTTTGTCCAAGACGTTACAGTCATTTGAAACAGAAAGTTTTCACAGGACTCTCTGCAGTCCACAGCGATGTGAGAGTGGGATAAAGTCATACAGAAAATAATTACTTCAAGTTATTGCTGCTAAAGGTGGTTCTACAAGCTGTTGAATCATGGGGTGTACTTAGTTTTTCACAGGACTGTATGACCCTAATTGTATTTCAGATTGATCCATAAAAAACATCCCACTCACATTGCTCGTAACCCGTATCATTTTCTGTAGTTCTGAGGAGGGAAACAGCTCAATCGCTGATTTCATGTCGTGGAATTGAATGCTAGAAAAAATGTTTAGACCGGGGATACATTCTGAATTATGCTCAGAGGAAACGTCACATTTTAGATCATCAGCTGTTTTGCTTTGTGGTTTTGAAACACGTATTTTCACACGAGATAGTGCCCATTTGCAGCGTGTGACTGGAAATTTGACCTTATTTTGAATCATCACACCTACACACTGCTCTTCTAAACCTTGTGTACCACCCCTAAATTCTGCAGACGCAGCACATTACATAACGTCAAAAAGTAGATGTTACAAGGACCCACAATCGGTGCTACTCACATTAACCAACCAAAAAAAAAAGAAAAAACAAGCAAGAAAACAAAAACTGGCAATTACTATGAGCTCAAAAATTCTTGCAAATGAAAGTTAGTTGCTTTATGAGTGCCTCTTGCAAGACTGAAGACATATAATTAAAAAAAAAAAAAAAAAATGCATTTAAAAAAAAAAAAAAAAAAAAAAGAGCATGGCCCTAAACATTCTGTACATTTTTTTAAAATCAGTTTCATATGCCATTGTCTTTCAAACACACCAAAATAGTAATAATAACAAAAAGGTTGCAGTTATCCCTATCATTTCCACCCAAAATGAAAGTGATACATGGTAACAGGTTGCAAAAACACTTACATATAATGCAGTGTAGGGCCATACCCTGTTTGTGAGCCACTGTTTATTTTCTGTCACCCTTTACCAGTGTCGATACATAAGTTAGTTTAGTGTACCAGATGGAAACCAACCCACTTGTCATGAGCCAGAGGCGGAAATCGACATTGACATGAGCTGACTGGACGGTGATGTTGGAACTCCAGGTTGGTTTCAGTGCTCCACTGCTCACTGCGTACCTCCTCCATGTAAGAAAAGGACTTAAACATAACAATTAATGACTCAAACACTCAATCACAGCAGTATGCACTAGAAATAACAGTGTATTAAAATGTGCTCAAAGGAATATTCGTTTTAAAACATTACAGTATACATGTTTTTTTTTTTCCATCTGCCTTAAAGGAAGCGAAAACGTGGTACCTACAATTGCACTTTTGTTGAGTATTCCAATGCCAAACTCAGACATTATCAGTTACAGTTAATCTGCTACCTGTAAGATTAATTAGGCAACATTGCAAAGTATTACAGCAAGGCTTGTAACAAAAAACTAAACCTAGATCGTATCACAGAGGATTCAGTTTCTCTCCATTCGCTCCTCGTCACTTCTCAGACGGGTCTCTTGACATAAAGAGCATCATGTGTTTAAGACTTCTGACTGTTCCAAGGTCAAGACTGAAAAATTATCGTGTTTTAGCTCAGAGAGGCAGAAGCAGTGCACATCCAAAAAAAAAAAAAAAAAAAACCATTTTTTAT
>VUQI01034946.1:0-11271 GCA_015106735.1 Paratilapia polleni
CGGCCCCTTAGTTCCAGTGAAAGGAACTCTTAATGTTTCAGCATACCAAGACATTTTGGACAGTTTCATGCTCCCAACTTTGTGGGAACAGTTTGGGGGATGGCCCCTTCCTGTTCCAACATGACTGAGCACCAGTGCACAAAGCAAGGTCCATAAAGACATGGATGAGCGAGTTTGGTGTGGAAGAACTTGACTGGCCTGCACAGAGTCCTGACCTCAACCCAGTAGAACACCTTTGGGATGAATTAGAGCGGAGACTGTGAGCCAGGCCTTCTCGTCCAACATCAGTGTCTGACCTCACAAATGCGCTTGTGGAAGAATGGTCAAAAATTCCCATAAACACTCCTAAACCTTGTGGAAAGCCTTCCCAGAAGAGTTGAAGCTGTTATAGGTGCAAAGGGTGGGCCGACATCATATTAAACCCTATTGATTAAGAATGGGATGTCACTCAAGTTCATATGGGTGTGAAGGCAGACGAACGAATACTTTTGGCAATATAGTGTAGCTGAAGTTTAACTGACTTTGTGATATGCTGTGATGATCGAGTGTTCCCTTAACTGTTTTGAGGAGTGTACTATAACACGATATCCTTAGAACAAAGTGGAAAATTAATAAACGCAAAATAAAAAGATGAGAAAAAGTATATATAGGTGTTGGCATCAGCTATCATCCAAATCCAAAACATGGGCATGACGCAGAATTTCATCCCTCCCCCTTGGGAGTCCTGGTACATGGCCTACGGTGAATGAAAATCAAACAAATAAAAATTAACCACAGCCCGGTATAACCTACCACAATTCTATTTTTATTTATTATGAAAATCTGCTTACGAAAATAGGAAAGCGAAAAAAATCGCGGTTATTCTTATCTAATCATAATGATCGGAGGTGTCCTGGAGACCACCATGGTTGTATCATGACCCAGATGAGCACTGTGCAGGGCTGTCATAGCTGGCGTGCAGCTCAGAAGTCTCCACACGGGGGCGCAGCGCGCACAACAAACGTGTCTGCTGCTGCTGGTCCTGCTGCCGCCGTTCGTCGCTGAACAGCGACCTGCAGATGCGCACACAGACGGCTGTCATTAGGCTGCTGTAAATGAGTGTCACTCCCAACATGACAGAGGCTGTGTCACGCTGGTGTAAAGTGATGACACAGCTTCATGAGTCATGTACGGTTGTGCGTCTTACATGTGTGAGCATGTGGAGCTCGATTATGTGCGTTTGTGTAGCCAGTGTTTGCTTATATGTTGAATATGCTTCTGTTGATTACAAGTGTGTTAATATTTTTACCTTTTATGAGTGTGTGCACGCCTTATTCCCACACATACAGTATGAAGGATCACCCACTGTCGGCTTACGTGCCAATTTTGTAGGCTGTGAACCTGTAATCATGGGGTGGCGCAGCAGTCGAACACTTCACCACACAAACCTCTCCCTCTCTTGACCACTCTGTCAGGCTCCTGATCCTCTTAAACTGATGTAGGCTTCTCCGCTGCTGCGCACGACTCTCCCGTTTGGTTCACACTGAACACAGACTGGACTGTTTGTTTGTTTTTTCTTCATCTGCTCACGACAAGTTTGGCAGCTGCGACGGGAGGAAGCGGTTCGGCGGGGCAGATGCAGGCGTTCATATAAAGAAGAAAATAACTAAATTCGATCCTGAGAGATGCTGCGCTCACTGACAACAGGATTCCTGCAAAACAAGAGACGAGACTGGGCCAAACTTGACGGAAAACACGACTGATTTTAGGATTCTCCTGAATGGGATACTCGTGCGCTCTGATAAAATCCTTATGACATTATAGTTCTTCTGCCTTATTGCTCTCACCTAATGGCACTTTAATGCCTATAGGTGGGGTTAAAAGCCCCCAGTTTAGCTGGAAATCGCCGTGACGCCTGTGTGGAGGATTTCTCCGGAGGTTTGTTTCCGTGGAGCGCAGCAGAGCAGCTGAGATGGACCAACACACTGCGCCATGCGTCACCGCAAACCTGACAGGATATTAACCGTCATATCTTTTGATCGTCGTCTCAAACAACTTTCAAATTAAAATTAATATATATGTATATATATATATCTGCTATAAAACGTTTGAAGAAAACTTTTCCTCCGCGGTCCTCCTCCTCCTCTCTCTCCCTCTCTCTCGGATTTCCATGAAGCGACCCATCGGGTGACTATAGCTACTTTCTTTGTGGGATTTTGCTTTGGGTGCACCGGGACAACATGTGGACGCCGACAGAGGATGAGAAAATAGGAGTTGGTGAGTAAATCAGTGATGTTTGTCTGATAATGTGCTGATACAGTGTCCGGCTGTGTTTCTTCTAATGGCAAAATAGTGCCAGACCTTTTTTGACACCGAGGATGATGTCAAACTTATCGTCTCCAAAAACGATATTTAATGTTTTCACATTTTATTTTCTTATCACATCATCAAATGTTGTCACTAAGGGACATTCAGCTGTTTCTGCGCCACAGATGACTTGGTGATAAATCATGTTGGGAAGAGAAAACCTCTAAATCTTCTAAAGGGACGCCAGTGGGTGTGAGGAACTGTGCGGAGAGTTTATAGTTTTATGATTTTTTTTATCCATACACTGTCTGCAGTATTCCCTTTGAGATGTGTTCGTGGTACCTGAGGCAGTAGACAGTGGAAATGGTATTTTTGTCTTATGTGTTCTATCAAGTTTTATCTCCAGTCTGACTGTGTGCTTATAAAATAGTCTGTGGTCCCTGTCATCTCTTCTGGTGTGGCACAGCAGATTAGAGCCTTACAGCAGTTTGTCCTGTGTAAGTGTAGGGGATGCAGGATGAGAGAGCCTGTTTAAAAATAAGCTGTGCCATGGCATCTGGTGTGGGTTTGTAATATGTGAATGTGGAAACTGTGTGAGGGTGGGTGAAGTGAAGCTGATGCAATGACAGGAACAGGATGCTGCGATAATGGACAGTGCAGGTAACTGAGACTTGACAGCAGGGCAGCAGTGATTTATTAACCGGTGTTGTATGGTGGTGTAATGACGGTGAATGTTTTCAGATGAGAGTTAGTGGTTTAGGAGCCATCAACCAATGATCCACACTTCAGTTATTCTCACTCCCATCCCCATTTACCCCACCCCCTTATATCTACTGCATATACATTCCTTTCAGGCAGCCCATGGCCCATACTTACAGGCCTATTTTCAAACACTAATGACCTAAGCTTGTCTTTTCCTCTCCTTACCTCCACCAAAGAGGTTATGTTGTTTGTTTGCAGGATTATTTTTAAAAAAAGTTATGGACAGATTAGCGTGAAAGGTGTGGCTTGGCTCATCTTAGAAGTGATGAGGCTTTATTTTTTATTTTTAGCCTTGGTGGAGGTATTTGTTCTTGTATTTGCCTCTTGTATTCCTGCAGTGTTGGTATTTTATAAAATGTTTGCTTGTTGCACATGTTGCAGAATTGCATTTTGTTTTCTTGTGCAATTTGTTACTAAACATTTAATAAAACTCCAGTCATTAAAACTACCATTCTACCATGCAACTACCATGCAAACTCCTGACGCTGCATCTGATACCTCCCAGTCCGTCAGTGCTGTCAATGATCCCAATGATCACATTGGGATCATTGTGAATTGAATTGAATTGAACATTTCCTGTACCATCAACTCAGCTCGGACTGCGAGTTGGATCATGCAGCTATATTTTAAAGCAGTTCTTTCGCCTTCTCCTCACTGCTGCTTTCTTTGCATGTTGTCTCCTGGGGTTCAGTGTTGCCTTAGCTCCAGGTCACGTTCAGTGAGCTCTTCAGGAAATCACTCCACTTCCTCTGATGGTGATGTAACCTCTAATTTCTTGACTCTTTAATTGGGTTAACACCCTGAGAAGATGATTTTCGTGATGCCATCCAATCTTCACTGATGTTGCTTTTTTTTTTTTTTATAACTCTGAGATTTTGAGTATTTAATGAACCTTCCCTCTCTCTTAAACGATTAAACATTTCCTCACTAATTGGCCCCAGAGACCACCCATGCAGTCGAAACACTGTGTGAGAAGTGATCTTAACTTGCACAGTTCAACAAAATTAGCATAAGTATTTCACATGAGGCGCCAGACTTCCTCTCCCCGATGGTCAGAGCTATCGATTGACAGCTGCCTGGACCTTTCCAAGTGACCAATCAGGTGAAACTCCACGCAGACATCTGCAGCGTGAGGGAGCGGGGCCTCTGCTGACAGGAAGTCAATGTGGGGAATCATGACTCTGCCAATCTGTTAATTGGAAAGAGACATTAGCTGAATTTAAATGAGAGGCTGTGGGTGTTTTTTCTGCTGCCTGATACCTTCAGTAGACTCCAGCTGTGGCTGCGTGCTGTGGCTGTTTGATTTACTCTGCTAGAAGCCTCTTAACATCAAAATCAGAATTGTGCCACAGTTTACAAGGTTTCACAGCACCTGCTGTTAGACTCCATAAAAGGAAAACAGCGCCATAATCTGACAGTGCAGCGTGTGGAAAGGCAATCATGAATATCACCCTTCAAAGTCTCCATCACACAGAACATTAGGTGTTCACTTAAAGTATCACACATTTCACTCTGCAGGGTGGTGACACTGTCAAAAAAAAAAAAAATCCACAGTATAATGGCGTCATAAGAGGAGCACAGGTGCAGTCATAGACGCCCACGTGTTCATGGTAAATCTGTGAACTTATTTATCTTTTAGGAGAACATTAAATTAGGGTTAATTCTTCAGGATTATAAAAATGCATTCTGGGAAATTGAGTGTAAAGTGCCATGAAAGTCATCACAAAACAGCTTTGTAATTAAACATGACCAATTCATGATAATTTTTCTGTGAAATGATAGAAAAGTCACCTGATTCAGATGTTATCATCCCATTGATTGACCATTATCGGTTATAAGTCCCATCCATACCAGCTCAGTTTTTTTAGTACCACTTCTCAACAGCAGCTGTCTCAAGGCGCTTTATATTGAAAGGTAAAAACCCTACATTATTCAAGAGACAATCCCAATGATCAGACAGTCCCCTATGAGCAGAACCTGGCAACTGTGGGGAGGATGAACTCCCTTATAACAGGAAGATACCTCCAACAGAGCCAGGCTCACCAGTAGGTGCCCTCTCCTACCTTTTAGCCATCTTAGTAGGCTATTGTCATCCATTACAATCAGTGATAACCAGAAAGCAACACAAATTATGTAGGAATGCCCTAGCAGTCATGTTGTAAGCTATAAACTGGAGCTTTGGAGCTGTGATTTATGTGGGAAAAGGACACCAACACCAAACTGTGATCTTTACCAAGTACTAACCCTAACTAAACAGTGTATGAAAGCTAAATTTAATGTTTTAATGAAAGTTAAGTCCAAAAGTCCATGAGGGTCAAGTGGGCTAAGCCTCTGCCACCCTCCAACCTCCAAGCACAAAACATTATTACAGTTTTAACCTGGAAACACACCACTATTCAGCAGTGTGGAATAACCAGCATTGAGTGAGGTGGCAACTACCTTGTAAAATGTAGGGGAGGCAATGTGTACTGGGCTGATACCGTCTGATGACAGCCATTCGATGGACTGACAACTTTGAAGTGGATGCCAAAATAAAAAAAAAAAGATGTGTAACTGTGACTTGCTGAGACTTGGGTCTTCTTAAATGACCATTTCAAGTTGTGGCTATCTGTTAAAAAAAATAATGCCATTTTAATTGCCTTCACTAGGACCGTGAATTATTTTTCACATGTCAAAGTCAAGCAGTGACTGAGCAGGTACACACAAAAGACAAAAGAAAAGAGGAAGTCCTTAATTTGCCATTGGATAAAGACTGAAATCCTGAAAAACACCATCCTTTGAAACTAGAGTTACGTATCCCTTCAATGTTTCCATGTAAGTGTGTTTTGTGTGTCCTTTGTTAATCCAGCCATTTGTGTTTTTGCTGGATAATGCTTTGCATACCAAGGCGGGGAGAGTGGTAACTCATAGAGCTCTTCCAATGGAGTTGGGATGACTAGTGCCTGGTTGTAGAAAACAGCTATTCAGTTGCATGAATGCAGCTTTGTGGCGCCCATAGAGGTTCCTGAATGTGGCTTCACCTCCCCCAGGGCTGCACAGCACAGCACAGCACTCAGTTCTCACACTCCGATAACACAGAACACAGACAGACAGACAGACAGACAGGCCTAGAGAAAGACAGACGGACAAATGAACAGACGTTCCGGACAACCTCATTATGAAATGCACCTGCTGAAGGATAAAACTTGTACTATTAGGAACAGCAATTATTATTTCAATTTATAAGACAAGTTTGCAAATCAAAATCAGTCAGTGTTTCAAACTGCAAGAGGACTGAAACTGCAGTTGGAACTTGGCTGTGTGTGAAAGATGTACTCTGGGTCTGAAAAATGACACCTATTCATAAGTACCTTAAACCTGCATTCTATCTAATGGCCAACAGGGGGTGACCCCTCTGGTTTCAAATACAAATTGATTGTATAGAAGCTCACTTCACCCATGACCTCAGTCAACACTTTCCTAGGGCGTTTATGGCCTCAGTCGCTAGTTTCAAGTGTTATTTAATACAGCATGATGTTAATTTTGTAAATTATGGTCCTAATTTGAGTCAAAAAGAAGGATAAAGCAAGGCATGATTTAGGGCGGGGCTACCTTTTTCCTGTTAAGTCCCCATTGTATGAGCGTGCTGTGTCTCTCGGTTTCTCAGTCAGATCCAAGTCTCGCTTGTCCAGTTTCAAGACATCACGATAGCGTGGGGAAAACGCCCAGCTTGAGGCTTTACAACAGGACCTCACTAATGAATGGGTGGCACCATGGTGGCCATGTCCAAGTTTTATATAGAGTCTCTAATTCCTATCAAATACAACCGAAAATCGTCAGCAGGGTTTCTAGATATCCAAACATCCTTATTCTACATAAAATACACAGACAGTTCAGTGATGTTTAGACACACACAGACACACAGGTGGACAGGTGACTTTAACACAGACATGCCACACCACATCACATTTCTCACACCTCCAGCACCGGTGTACACGGCGTCACTGTGAAAGTGACAGAGGTGTAAAGGAGTGGTGCACCTTCTTTGTGTTTCTTTGCCTGTGGTTTTTATTCCTGTCTGTCTTCACTCTGACCTATTTATCCTGCACCAGCTTTTCACTTTCCTGCTGTTACCTGTGCTCATCTGTCACTGCTGTGTCCTTGCATTTGTCGGAGAGGCTGTGGAGGGCCTCTTCATCAGGGCTCTGTCACACATTTTTAAACACACTTTAATGATTTATCTTATGTCATTTGTTTTCCATGTCTTTGAGTCAGACTTTGTCTGTTTGTCAAATGTCAAAGCTTGGGGAAATCGCAAAAACTTATTTTGACAAAACTTTGAAGCGTCGTGCATCACTGTGCTATGTCCTGTTTGAATAATTGGCTTGAGTTGCTTGATGGCAGTCAGAACATTAGAGAACAAACTCAAGAATGTGCATCATGAGATACATTTGTTGTCACTTTGACTGGAGGAAGGTTTTTGTAGTTGTGATAAGTTTTGGAGGGAGTCCCCTGTTTTTTTGTGTCTATACTGCAGGAACTTGGGATGATAAAAGTCATTACAATCATGTTTTTGGGGCCTTTTTAGAATAGGTACTCTGAGCCCACTTTCATTCCATGGGGGTCAATTAATGCTGTTTTCTCAAAGCTGCTGAGTGGCTTATTTGTGGACTAAGTGTCCTCTGGCAGTGGAGCTTGAGCCACTGGGTTCAGTTCAATTCAGTTCAATTTTATTTATATAGCGCCAAATCACAACAACAGTCGCCTCAAGGCGCTTTATATATTAGGGTAAAGACCCTACAAATTAGAGTCTTGGGTTCTGGGATTAATGAGGCACAGCTGTCATTTCCAACTCATTTTTTCTGCTTTCAGAAAAACAATAATTCATTAACCCCCAAAGATAAAATTTTCATGTTCTTTCGATACATTTTAAACGTTTTCCATAAACTAAAATAGTTTTTTGTGATTTTAAAAATGAAGTAAGACTTGAAATGTAAGTGGATTTACTGCTTTCATATTGTAATTGAATCCTCTCTGCATTCACTTCAGTAAGTCATTAATTTATTGCATGAAAAATCTGCTTCTGTGGATGTGTTGCAGTAGAGTTCCATAAAAGCAAACATTATGTCTGCTTTTATGTGCTTTTGTGTCCTTTTTGTGACACAACACTTTTATTGGTGTTTGTGCCTAAGACCAATGATGGTACAGCTGAAGATTTACAGTTTGACCAGAAGTTTGTCTCTGAGGAGTTCCAGTCGCTCTCTCGTCTGCAATGAGCGATTAAGGTTAGAAGAACTCATGCTGAAATATCAACACTGCCTATGGAAACTGACAGCAAATCAAGTTGGTGGCTTTTTGCTCCCTGATCCATCACTCCTTCACTCCATCTGCCCCTTCCCGCTTCCTCAGGGTGCTAGCTTGGTCTTTTAATCACGTCAAAGCCACGAGTTAACAAGCACATATCACTAGATTCTCCTTACTAATTTAGTCCTTTTTTAAAGGGCTTGTGTGTTTTATTATAAAGTAAATCTCTCATCTCACTCAGTGCAGTGGGAAACAGGCAGTCCTTTTCTTTCTCTTTCTTGGAAAGCTTTAGCAAGTCTTACAGATACTGTTCAAGCACAATTGTTACAGCTCTGTGCTAAAGTGAAATGAAAACCAAAAGAATACATCAGCTGGCATTAAGGAAGAAGCCTCTGTTCGGCTGTTCAGTTTACCCAGTCCATCCATTTTCTGCACTACTTAACCCGTTTAGGTCTTGTGGGGTTAAAGCCTCTCACAGCATTGGTCAAGAGGTTTATTTTAAAGAATAAGATTATTTCTGCTGAGACTGTTTTTATAAATAAAGTTTAATCTGTATTAGTCGGCCATTTTTCTGACTGAAGATTCTTTGACCTGAAAACCAGCCTGTTGTCTGTCAGTGCTGCTGTTTTGTCGAAGCTGTTGACATGTCAAAGATGGGCCCAAATTGTTCTTTGGTGTGGATGCAGTGATGCTGCAGCAGTGAGACGGATTGCTCACACTCAGCTCGTCACATTTGGACACTTGTAAAGGACCCCTTGGTGTCACATTTCAACACACTGTGTAAGTGTTGTTTTTCATCATTTTTACTGTGAAGAGGTGCATTTGAAGCCAACCGTCATCTTTTCATAAACCTAACAGAGTTGTTTTTTGTACCTAATCCTAACCAGTGAGCGACAAAGTCAAAAAGCATCTCAAAAAGAGACAAAGTCCCAAATGGGACACAGCTGACAAACTTGCGGCTTACTCCAGTGCCACCATCTCCAATCTCCACATGCGGATTTTGTAGCTCTTTAAAAGAGGATGTTAGCTCCCAGTGTGCAGTCATTCTGTGGCCAAAGGACCCTTTTTGTGTGTGTCTCTGCAAAGCCAGCAGCATTTGACAGAAAAACACTATCTGACCCCCCAGGGATGAGAATGGATTTAGGAATATGAACCGCTGCTCTACTTGATTACCAGCCTGTGCTACTCTTGAGCTTTGAAAGTGTTAAACAGTGACACAGAGATGTTTATGAATGTTCCTGTGTTACTGACCCAGATTTATAGCTTTAGTCATACAGCTTCTTTAACAAAACAGCTACTTTAGGGACAAAAACATCTAATTGGTAAGAAATCTTTTGAGTTTTCCAAGATACTGAAATCTAACCAGGTCAGTCTTCTACAGTGCTAACTGCTGGCAGTTTTATGATGCTATAGTAGAATATCGAGTTAATACAACCGGCCTGTGATGACTGTAACTGGTGCGTTTGCATGTGGTTGGAAAAGAGAAGTTTAGCAAACATCAGAAAAGTGAGATGATAGCTGCAGGAGAAATTCATGTGGGTCTCATGCCTGTTAGTGTGCTTGGCTTGCATGCGCACACCTGGTTGGGGGGTGTGTACTCTATGATTAAATCGTCACCTGTTCACTTCCCCTGGCATTGATGAGCATGGAGGTGCAGTTTTAACACTGCATCAAGCAGTTTGTGTTTTTTGTTCCTGATCTTTGATGCATGAAAATGCTGGGTTGGAAATGGTAACGCAGCGCAGTGATATAACAGTAAGAACAATCGCAATAAACATTTTCTATTACAATCAGTTCAGCTTAATTGGTTAATGGCATCCCATAAAAAACAAACAGCAGCACTTTTCAATTACACAAAAGATGGGTAACTAATTGTACCAAATTAATACCGACTGACTTTATGGGTTTAGAAAGAGGCAGAGAAAGAGGACACTTAAAGACAGAGGGGAGTCCGAATGGAGATCCAGTGAAGTAATCACACTGAGAGGGAGATGCTGAGCTGGTAATGTGATGTTGTTTCCAGCTGAGAACTAGCTGGCTAAACAGAAGGTGAAGTCAGTCCCCAACAGACACACACCCAGCGCTCAGTGGGCCTCAGTGAGGTGCTTATTACTCTGTGTGTGTGTGTGAACAAGTACAATTTAAAGAAATAATAATCAGACAAAAAATGTCATTTGATTTAAAGAGTGGTACTTCACCTCCCACTGTGGTTCTTAAAAATAATTGCTAGTATTTAAACTGCACTTTAGCCTGCTCTCATGTATCCTGATCCAACCTCATGCTCTGGTTTAGTATCGATTATAACTGCATATTTAGTGGGTAAGGTTTTTAGAAAGGTGCAGCACTGAGTCATTTATTCAGTTTCACAATTCTGTATATAAGCAGGTCATTAATTTGCCTTTATGGGTTCAGTTGTTATTTCAATCAGAACAACTACAGCTATAGTCAAAAGAAGATTTTTTTTTTCCAAGACCACTCCAATGAAAACAGACATGACACTGAAACAGCATGAAAAGGAGGAGCTGGGGTGGAGAGGGGTTGCTGGATAAAGCAACTTAAATATACAGCTCCGGAAAAAATTAAGAGACCACTCCAAAATGATCAATTTCTCTGATTTTGCTATTTATAGGTATATGTTTGAGTAAAATGAACATTTTTGTTTTATTCTATAAACTACTGACAACATAACTCCCAAATTCCAAATATAAATATTTTCATTTAGAGCATTTATTTGCAGAAAATGAAAAATGGTCAAAATACCAAAAAAGGTCCAGTGTTTTCAGACCTCAAATAATGCAAAAAAAACAAGTTCATATTCATTTTTAAACAACACATTACTAATGTTTTAACTTAGGAAGTGTTCAGAAATCAATATTTGGTGGAATAACCCTGATTCGCAATCACAGCTTTCATGCGTCTTGGCATGCTCTCCACCAGTCT